>JAXQQM020073893.1:82500-120115 GCA_034641835.2 Pinus albicaulis | reverse complement strand
CGTCCACCTCTGAGAACACAGAGCGGAAGGGTAACTCTTTTCACATATGCCTCCCAGGACAAGCATGGCCAACATTACCGCTCATGCGCTACCGAGTGGGGATGGAGAGAAGGCGAGAGTCGACGACCCTACAAATGACCCAAGGCCACTCTTCAGGCACACCCGAACAAGCAACTCAGTTACCAACCCACCTTTCACACGAAAATCCAACCCCCCCCCCCACCGAAAGGGGAGGAGGTGAACAATATACCGAGGAGCCGATTTCACGAAGCCAACGAGACAAAAGCCCACCTCTCCAACCCACCAAAAAAGGGAGGAGGTGAACAATATGGCGAAGAGCCAACATCGACGGAGCCAACGAGCGAGCAAGGGGCACGAGAGCGACATAGGCGACCGGCCAGTTGTCTCAAGGAGCCACACAGGGCGACCTCGTCCACCTCTGAGAACACAGAGCGGGAAGAGCCAACATCGACGGAGCCAACGAGCGAGCAAGGGGCACGAGAGCGACATAGGCGACCGACCCGTTGTCTCAAGGAGCCACACAGAGCGACCTCGTCCACCTCTGAGAACACAGAGCGGAAGGGTAACTCTTTTCACATATGCCTCCCAGGACAAGCATGGCCAACATTACCGCTCATGCGCTACCGAGTGGGGATGGAGAGAAGACGAGAGTCGACGACCCTTCAAATGACCCAAGGCCACTCTTCAGGCACACCCGAACAAGCAACTCAGTTACCAACCCACCTTTCACACGAAAATCCAACCCCTCCCCACACCGAAAGGGGAGGAGGTGAACAATATACCGAGGAGCCGATTTCACGAAGCCAACGAGACAAAAGCCCACCTCTCCCACCCACCAAAAAGGGAGGAGGTGAACGATATGGCGAAGAGCCAACATCGACGGAGCCAACGAGCGAGCAAGGGGCACGAGAGCGACATAGGCGACCGGCCAGTTGTCTCAAGGAGCCACACAGAGCGACCTCGTCCAACTCTGAGAACACAGAGCGGAAGGGTAACCTTTTCACATATGCCTCCCGGGACAAGCATGGCCAACATTACCGCTCATGCGCTACCGAGTGGGGATGGAGAGAAGACGAGAGTCGACGACCCTACAAATGACCCAAGGCCACTCTTCAGGCACACCCGAACAAGCAACTCAGTTACCAACCCACCTTTCACACGAAAATCCAACCCCTCCCCCCACCAAAATGGGAGGAGGTGAACAATATAGCGAGGAGCCGATTTCACGAAGCCAACGAGACAAAAGCCCACCTCTCCAACCCACCAAAAAGGGAGGAGGTGAACAATATAGCGAAGAGCCAACATCGATGGAGCCAACGAGGGAGCAAGGGGCACGAGAGCGACATAGGCGACCGGCCACTTGTCTCAAGGAGCCACACAGAGCGAGCTCAGCCAACTCTAAGAACACAGAGCAGAAGGGTAACTCTTTTCACATATGCCTCCCAAGACAAGCATGGCCAACATTACCGCTCATGCGCTACCGAGTGGGGATGGAGAGAAGACGAGAGTCGACAACCCTACAAATGACCCAAGGCCACTCTTCAGGCACACCCGAACAAGCAACTCACTTACCAACCCAAAGAGCCACACAAAACAACCCCATCCAAATGCTAGAAAACACAGTGGATGGGAGATATTGTTCAAACATGCCTCCAAGGACAAGCATGGCCAACATTACCGCTCATATGCTACTGAGTGGTGATGGAGAGAAGAAAGTCGACGACCCCACAAATGACCCAAGGCCATTCTTCAGGCACAACCGAGCAAAACAACTCAATTACCAACCCACCTTTCACACGAAAAGCAAATCTAATAAGCGCACCCTCGGACAAAACAGGGCGACCCGAACGCCCCCGTCCGTGCGCCCTCACCCGGGGCGACACGGAGCGCCCCCCCGAAGAGACGCACATGGGAGCAAACGGAAAACGGGCCGCCCGGACGTGCACAAGGCACCCAAGCGGTTGCAACTTAGCAAATATGGCACGCGCGCCCTCGGGCCAAACGACCCGACCCGAATGAACGACCTCACCCGGCACGACCAAACGACCCGACCCGAACGAACGCCCTCACCCGGGGTGACACGGCGCGCCCACCCGAACGGACGCACATGTGAGCAAACGGCAAACGGGCCGCTTGGACGTGCACAAGGCACCCAGGCAGTCACAACATAGCAAATCTGACACGGGCGCCCTCGGGCAAAACGACACGACCCGAACGGACGCCCTCACCCGGCACGCCCACCCGAAAGAATGCCATCACCCGGCGCGACACGGAACGCCCAACCCGAACGGACGCTCATGGGAGCAAACGGCAAATGGACCACCCGAACGTGCACAAGGGACCCAGGCGGTCACAACTTAGCAAATCTGACACGGGCGCCCTCGGCCCAAACGACCCGACCCGAACGGACGCCCTCACCCGGCACGACACGGCACGCCCACCCGAAAGGACGCACATGGGAGCAAACGGCAAACGGGCCGCCCTGTCACTCCCCTACACCACGGGTGTCTCTCAACCGCTCTATGTAGGCAGGTGCGGCACTACTGTACTTTTTCTTTTGTGAAATACTCAAGTACCCAGACTACGCCTTAAGCAACATTCGTTAGTTATTATTACAAATGTTCTTTTAATGTGCGGAAATAAACATAAACGTCAATATCAAACCACAAGTACGCCCATACATACAAGGGAGGGGCAACTCCCTTTTAAAATGAGTCTACCCGGATATTATGTTTCATAAAGTACAAGTACAACAATCAAGGCTATTTGCCTCTTGGCCAAGTTCTAAGACTTGCCAATCCTCAAACTAGCTTACAACAGACAAGTACAACCATCAAAGTTCACCGTCGGAAGTTCTGCCCAAAACTGCCCAAGTGCTGGTCACCCGGGTCACCCAAACCGTTGCTCCAAATCAGTGCAGAGAATTTTCTGAGCTGACCGTGTGTCCAATCTGTCCCAAACCTGTATGGTTGGATGCTCCTCAGAATTACGCACCTTCTGGTTTTTACGGCACCTCAATCCGACACCCGACGCTCTCGGAATCACAATTTTCGTGCTGGGCCCCTGCCGTTACTCGGCGCCCAGGAACGACCAGACTCGACCTGAACTGCGCACGACCCGACCCGACCAGAACTGCGGTGTGGCCTGCACGAGTTTGACCTGACTCGACCCGACTCCGTTCAGTTGCGGTTCATCCACCAACGAGTTGTTGGCTAACTCGTGGTGCTCGCCCTTGATGTTCGTTGTTGCACTTCGCTTGCTTGATTGCCTTCCACTCACCAATGCTCGTCCAATATATACCAACGCATTGTGAGTCATGGTCGCTCGTCCCACCACGAGCCGACCCACTCGTTACGTCGACGCCCACGAAATGCCGCGTTCGTGGGGTGTTGGGGCGCTCGGCCGACCCGAGCCGACCCCCCGTTTGTTAGCTCGCCCTCCAAGTGTGGTGTCGGTCGCGCGCCCAACGCGCCGACCGACCCACCGACTCGCCTGTCGGTCACTCGTCCAAGGGCGCCCGCCGTGGTATAAACTCATAACGCCAACCGTGTTGACTCGTCTCACCACCAACGCACCCGTTATGATTCTCTCGCACACCCGCGCGCCCGTGACTCTCCAACGGTGCGACGCGCACCCGTCGTCGCACGGCGCCCGAGCTCACCCAAACGCCCAACCGGCGCGCCCGTTCCACCGAACGCGCCCATGAAGTGTTGGGGCGTTACATTCTCCCCCACTTCAAAGCGTTGTCGTCCCTTGACAACATCATCCCATCGTCGCACGGTCCATTCACAACTCTATGTGTGAAATATCGTCGCAACTGCTATCAAGTGTCGTTGCACGAACTGTCGTTGCACCCATGTGCACGGTATCGTTGCAACTATCGTCGCATAAACCAGCAAGGTTCATGTCCATGAGATATCTCCCCGACCATCGTCAAATCCATGTGAAGTTCTGCATCAAGTACTCCAACTAACTCAACATAACAAAATCTGCTATGTATCCGGCATAACTCCGCACACTTCCGGACCCCACAACTCGAACTAGTTGGGTGATCAATCCAACCTTGCATTCTCATCGTGAGAATGCACATCCTCATACCCTGCGTTAGTCATTCCTCCTGCAATCTGTCACATCCATCAACTCGATCAAGTCTGAATCTCATCCAAATGCCATGTTTCTGGTCCATGAAGTGTTCCCCATCTCCATCTCAACATGTTGTCCATGATGCTAATCCATGTGCTCTACTTGTATGCAAAGTAGGCTCATCCTCCAAGCATCATCAAAAGTAATAAGTGTGGCTAAGTCAAGTAGACTCAAGCCCATGCCAGAGTGTGTGCCACCAAGGCATCCATCGCTTCTCCATCAAACTCCAAAGTGTCTCAGCTCTATCATCTCCATCAAGTAACTCCTCCTGAACACACCCCATAAATGTGCTCCAAGGTATGCATCCCATAATGCATCAAAATCAGGACCAATCCTAACCTCAGCTCCTCAATGAGTCAGATACTCCAAGATCACCATAATATGAAGTCTCCAATGAATGCAACTCTACCATGAACTCCCATGCCTCATCATATCCAAAGCGTTGGTAAGCCTACTTGTATTGGCCATGAGTGCCATCACAAGTTCTCACCTGCAAACATATGAATGTCTCATAGGCTGCTCATCCAACCAATGTCCAAGTTGCTCATGGTGAACAACTCCCATCAGTCCATCTATAAAAGATATCCATGTAGTCCATGTCCATGACTTTGGCTGCCCATGTGTTCATCCAAGTGAACTCAACTCAACTCTCATCATCATCATGTCTCCACATGTCGAAGTGAAGTGCTCTCGGTCACTCCTACCTCCATCATATATATGTGAGTACTTCCTTCAAGCTGCTCCCCCACTAAAGGTCTGCCAAGAGTTCCATCTTGGTTGAAGCCATGAAGAAGTCTACTCCAACAACGTGCCCTACCACCAAGGTAGTGTATGGGTCATGCCGGGCACTTGCCATTCTACATGGCTAAGCATGACCCCTTTCCATCACAAAGGTCATCACGTTCCACCCTTGTCTCGGGCAATTGGATCATCAAGTGTAGGGTCACAAATCGCCTCAACAAGGTTTGTTTCGTCCCATGTCCCTTCTTCCATCAATGTACAAGGTCTCATCATGTGCATCCAAGGAGTAGTCACCAATGGTGTTGGCAAATAAGTCATCTTCCTCCTCATCTCCATATGCGGTCCCTCCTCCTTACGCTTCCGTGAAACACAAGTCATATCTCCATAAAGACTCCTCAAGTGAGTATCCTCCATCCTCATCAATGCCTTTGATGTGTTCGATCTTGGTACCACCTGCTCATCAAGTTCCTCCTCGATCATGGTCACATTTGCAACATCCCCATGTGGTTTGCCCACCAATGCTTGCAATGTGTCTTGTCTTGGTTCAACTTGTGTCACAAGTTCGTCCTTCATCTCTTCCATCATATCATCCTCATGAGAATCATCCAACATCGATGCTTGCAATGTGCTTGGTCTTGGTCCAACTTGGTTATCAAGTTCATCCTTGACATCTTCTACATCTGCAATATCCTTTTTTTCTCCAAGTTCAGCAATTCGGCCATGAAAGTCTTCAAAGGAAGTCCGCATCTCCACCATCTCGTCTTCCATGTGTTCCAAGTGTTCCTCCAGTTGCACAAGAGCCTTGTAGTGTTGTTGCCTTCTTTCCTCCAAGAACTCCTTCATGTTTATAAGCCTCTTTCGAGCCTCCAAACCTACTTTCCTTGTAGCTTCAAGCTCCAATGTTTGTGGTGCCTTTGGTTTAGGTTCAACTTGTTCTACAAGCTCTTCCTTCTCCTCGGCCACATTCTCATCATTCTTTGGTTCAGCTATAATGGACTTCGTGTCCTCTCTATACCTTCTTAGCATTCTAAGAAACTCGGTATACTTCCATAGAATTAATCCTCGCTGTTTATTCAACTCATCATACTCAGCTTCCAAATCATCATCTTCACCCATGAGGAGATCGAAGTCATATTGCTCTTCCTCAGTTTTTCGCTCGCAAGCCAATGGCTTGAGGGCCTCCCTCACTTCGGAGAGCCTCTTCTTCACTGCATTCCTATTCTTTACACAATTCAGTAGCCTTTCTTTAAGTCCTTCAAGATCCATCTTTTCTCGGATGAATTCTTCCATTGTAGCTCGAGCCCTTGCCAACGCCTTGCTTCAGCTAAGGTCTCAAGAGAAACCCCAAATATATAAATTAGCTTCAACACCAACTGCAACCCTGCAACTGTGTCCCTGCTTCACCAACTGTCATGCAATTTGTATCAGTTTCTCTGATACCATCTGTCACGCCCCTACACCACGGGTGTCTCTCAACCGCTCTATGTAGGCAGGTGCGGCACTGCCGTACTTTTTCTTTTGCGAAATACCCAAGTACCCAGACTATGCCTTAAGCAAAATTTGTTAGTTATTATTACAAATGTTCTTTCAATATGCGGAAATAAACATAAACATCAATATCAAACCACAAGTACACCCATACATACAAGGGAAGGGCAACTCCCTTTTAAAATGAGTCTGCCCAGATATTATGTTTCATAAAGTACAAGTACAACAATAAAGGCTATTTGCCTCTTGGCCAAGTTCTAAGACTTGCCAATCCTCAAACTATCTTACAACAGACAAGTACAACCATCAAAGTTCACCGTCGGCAGTTCTGCCCAAAACTGCCCAAGTGCTGGTCACCCGGGTCACCCAAACCGTTGCTCCAAATCAGTGCAGAGCGTTTTCTGAGCTGACCATGTGTCCAATCCATCCCAAACCTGTATGGTTGGATGCTCCTCAGAATTACGCACCTTCTGGTTTTTACGGCACCTAAATCTGACACCCGACGCTCCCGAAATCGCAATTTTCGTGCTGGGCCCCTGCCATTACTCGGCACCCAGGAACGACCTGACTCGACCTGAATTGCGCACGACCCGACCCGACCAGAACTGCGGTGCGGCCTGCACGAGCTCAACCCGACTCGACCCAACTCCGTTCAGCTGCGGTTCATCCACCAACGAGTTGTTGGCTAACTCATGGTGCTCGCCCTTGATGTTCGTTGTTGCACTTCGCTTGCTTGATTGCCTTCCACTCACCAACGCTCGTCCAATATATACCAACGCGTTGTGAGTCGTGGTCGCTCGTCCCACCACGAGCCGACCCACTCGTTACGTCGACGCCCACGAAACGCCGCGTTCATGGGGTGTTGGGGCGCTCGGCCGACCCGAGCCGACCCCCCGTTTGTTAGCTCGCCCTCCAAGTGTGGCGTCGGTCGCGCACCCAACGCGCCGGCCTATCACGCCCCTACACCACGGGTGTCTCTCAACCGCTCTATGTAGGCAGGTGCAGCACTGCTGTACTTTTTCTTTTGTGAAATACTCAAGTACCCAGACTACGCCTTAAGCAACATTCGTTATTTATTATTACAAATGTTCTTTCAATGTGCGGAAATAAACGTAAACATCAATATCAAACCACAAGTACGCCCATACATACAAGGGAGGGGCAACTCCCTTAAAATGAGTCCGCCCGGATATTATGTTTCATAAAGTACAAGTACAACAGTCAAGGCTATTTGCCTCTTGGCCAAGTTCTAAGACTTTCCAATCCTCAAACTAGCTTACAACAGACATGTACAACCATCGAAGTTCACCGTCGGAAGTTCTGCCCAAAACTGCCCAAGTGCTGGACACTCAGGTCACCCAAACCGTTGCTCCAAATCAGTGCAGAGCGTTTTATGAGCTTACCGTTGTCCAATCCATCCCAAAACTATATGGTTGGATGCTCCTCGGGTACGCACCTTTTGGTTTTTACGGCACCTCAATCTGACACCCGACGCTCCCGGAATCGCAATTTTCGTGCTGGGCCCCTACCGTTACTCGGCACCCAGGAACGACCCGACCCGACCAGAACTGCGCACGACCCGACCCAACCAGAATCTGCGGTGCGGCCTGCACGAGCTCGACCCGACTCGACCCGACTCCGTTCAGCTGCGCCTTCGACCAACGAGTTGTTGACTCGTTGCTGCGGTTGCTCGACTTGCTTGTTCGTTGTTGCACTTCGCTTGCTTGATGCCTTCCACTCACAACCGCTCGTCCAATATATACCAACGCGTTGTGAGTTGTGGTCGCTCGTCCCACCACGAGCCGACCCACATGTTACGTCGATGCCCACGAAACGCTGCGTTCGTGGGGTATTGGGGAGCTCGGCCGACCCGAGCCGACCCCTCCGTTTGTTAGCTCGCACTCCAAGTGTGGCGTCGGTCGCGCGCCCAATGCGTCGGCCGACCCACCGACTCGCCCGTCGGTCGCTCGTCCAAGGGCACCTGCCGTGGTATAAACTCATAATGCCAACCGTGTTGACTCGCCTCTCCACCAACGCGCCCGTTGTGACTCGCCTCGCACACCGGCGCGCCCGTGACTCTCCAACGGAGCGACGCGCGCCCGTTACGTTGACGCGCGCCCGTTACGTCGCACGGCGCCCGAGCTCATCCAAACGCCCAACCGGCGCGCCCATTCCACCGAACGCGCCCATGAAGTGTTGGGGCGTTACATTCTCCCCCACTTCAAAATGTTGTCGTCCCTTGACAACATCATCCCATCGTCGCACGGTCCATTCACAACTCCATGTGTGAAATATCGTCGCAACTGCTACCAAGTGTCGTCGCACGAACTGTCGTTGCACCCATGTGAACGATATCGTCGCAACTATCATCGCATAAACCAGCAAGGTTCATGTCCATGAGATATCTCCCCAATCCTAGTCAAATCCATGTGAATCTATGCATCAAGTACTCCAACCAACATCAACATAACAAAATCTGCTATGTATCCGGCATAACTCCGCACACTTCCGGACCCCACAACTCGAACTAGTTGGGTAGCTAATCCAACCATAACGTCCTCATCGTGAGAATGAACATCCTCATACCATGCGTTAGTCATTCCTCCTGCAACCTGTCACATCCATCAACTCGATCAAGTCTGAATCTCATCCAAGTGCCATGTTTGGGTCCATGAAGTGATCCATCTCATCCACAACATGCTGTCCATGATGCTAATCCATGTGCTACTTGTATAAAATTAGGCTCATCCTCCAAGAATCATCAAAGTAAGAAATGTGGCTAAGTCAAGTAGACTCAAGCCCATGCCAAAGTGTGTGCCACCAAGGCATCCATCGCTGCGTCTCCATCAAACTCCAAAGTGTCTCAGCTTTATCATCTCCATCAAGTAACTGCTCCTGAACACACCCCATAAATGTGCTCCAAGGTATGCATCCCATAATGCATCAAAATCAGAACCAATCCTAACCTCAGCTCCTCAATGAGTCAGATACTCCAAGATCACCATAATATGAAGTCTCCAATGAATGCAACTCTACCATGAACTCCCATGTCTTATCATATCTAAAGCGTTGGTGAGCCTACTTGTATTGGCCATGAGTGCCATCAGAAGTTCTCACTCTGCAAACATATGAATGTCTCATAGGCTGCTCATCCAACCAATGTCCAAGTTGCTCATGGTGAACAACGTCCCATCAGTCCATCTATAGAAGATATCCATGTAGTCCATGTCCATGACTTTGGTTGCCCATGTGTTCATCCAAGTGAACTCAACTCAACTCTCATCATCATCATGTCTCAACATATCGAAGTGAAGTGCTCTCGGTCACTCCTACCTCCATCATATACATGAGTACTTCCTTCAAGATGCTCCCCCACTAAAGGTCTTCCAAGAGTTCCATCTTGGTTGAAGCCATGAAGAAGTCTACTCCATCAATGTGCCCTACCATCAAGGTAGTGTGTGGGTCATGCCGGGCACTTGCCATTTTATATGGCTAAGCATGACCCCTTTCCATCACAAAGGTCATCACGTTCCACCCTTGTCCCGGGCATTTGGACCATCAAGTGTAGGGTCACAAATTGCCTCAGCAAGGTTTGTATCGTCCCATGTCCCTTGCTCCATCAATGTACAAGGTCTCATCATAGGCATCCAAGGAGTAGTCACCAATGGTGTTGGCAAAGAAGTCACCTCCTTCCTCATCTCCATATGCGGTCCATCCTCCTTATGCTTCCATGAAACACAAGTCATATCTCCATGAAGACTCCTCAAGTGAGTGTCCTCCATCCTCATCAATGTCTTTGATGTGTTCGATCCTGGTACCACCTGCTCATCAAGTTCCTCCTCGATCTATGGTCACATTTGCAACATCTCCATGGTTTGCCCCTGGCCTGCTTTGCAATGTGTCTTGTCTATTTCAACTTGTCACAAGTTCGGTCTTCATCTCTTCCATCATATCATCTGTAAGAATCATCCATCGATGCTTGCAGCGTGCTTGGTCTTGGTCCAGCTTGGTTATCAAGTTCATCTTTTTTGTACGAAACATACGCATCATTCATCGGTCCTCCAAGTTCAGCAATTCGGCCATGAAAGTCTTCAAAGGAAGTCTGCATCTCCACCATCTCGTCTTCCATGTGTTCCAAGTGTTCCTCCACTTGCACAAGAGCCTTGTAGTGTTGTTTCCTTCTTTCCTCCAAGAACTCCGTCATGTTTATAAGCCTCTTTCGAGCCTCCAAACTTGCTTTCCTTGTAGCTTCAAGCTCCAATGTTTGTGGTGCTTTTGGTTTAGGTTCAACTTGTTCTACAAGTTCTTCCTTCTCCTCGGCCACATTCTCATCATTCTTCGGTTCGGCTATAGTGGACTTCGTGTCCTCTCTATACCTTCTTAGCATTCTAAGAAACTCGGTATACTTCCATAGAAGTAATCCTCGCTGTTTAGTCAACTCATCATACTCGACTTCCAAATCATCATCTTCATCCATGAGGAGATCGAAGGGATATTGCTCTTCCTTAGTTTTTCGCTCCCAAGCCAATGGCTTGGAAGCCTCCCTCACTTCGGAGAGCCTCTTCTTCACTGCATTCCTTTTCTTTACACAATTTAGTAGCCTTTCTTTAAGTCCTTCAAGATCCATCTTTTCTCGGATGAATTCTTCCATTGTAGCTCTAGCCCTGGCCATGCCTTGCTTTAGCTAAGGTCTCAAGAGAAACCCCAAATATATAAGTCAGCTTCAACACCAACTGCAACCCTGCAACTGTGTCCCTACTTCACCAACTATCATGCAATCCGTATCAGTCCCTCTGATACCATCTGTCACGCCCCTACACCACGGGTGTCTTCCAACCACTCTATGTAGGCAGGTGCGGCACTGCCGTACTTTTTCTTTTGCGAAATACTCAAGTACCCAGACTACGCCTTAAGCAAAATTCATTAGTTATTATTACAAATGTTCATTCAATGTGCGGAAATAAACATAAACATCAATATCAAACCACAAGTATGCCCATTCATACAAGGGAGGGGCAACTCCCTTAAAATGAGTCCACTGATATTATAGTTACAAAGTACAAGCATACCGCTTCAAGGCTATTTGCCTCTTGGCCAAGTTCTAAGACTTTCCAATCCTCAAACTAGCTTACAACAGACATGTACAACCATCGAAGTTCACCGTCGGAAGTTCTGCCCAAAACTGCCCAAGTGCTGGTCACTCGGGTCACCCAAACCGTTGCTCCAAATAAGTGCAGACAGTTTTCTGAGCTGACCGTGTGTCCAATCCGTCCCAAACCTGTATGGTTGGATGTTCCTCGGAATTACGCACCTTTTGGTTTTTACGGCACCTCAATCTAACACCCGACGCTCCCGGAATCGCAATTTTTGTGCTGGGCCCCTGCCGTTACTCGGCACCCAGAAACGACCCGACTCGACCTGACCTGCGCACGACCCGACCCGACCAGAATCTGCAGTGCGGCCTGCACGAGCTCGACCCGACTCGACCCGACTCCGTTCAGCTGCGCCTTCGACCAACGAGTTGTTGACTCGTTGCTGTGGTTGCTCTTCGTCTTGCTTGCCTTGTTCGCTTGGCTGTTCGATGATTGATGCCTTCCACTCACCAATGCTCATCCTATATATATGAACGCGTTGTGAGTCGTGGTTTCTCGCTCCACCACGAGCCGACCCACATGTTACGTCGACGCCCACGAAACGCCGCGTTCGTGGGGTGTTGGGGCGCTCGGCGGACCCGAGCCGACCCCCCGTTTGTTAGCTCGCCCTCCAAGTGTGGCGTCGGTCGCGCGCCCAACGCGCCGGCCGACCCACCGACTCGCCCATCGGTCGCTCGTCCAAGGGTGCCCGCCGTGGTATAAACTCCTAACGCCAACCGTGTTGACTCGTCGCACCACCAACGCGCCCGTTATGACTCGCTCGCACACCCGCGCGCCCGTGACTCTCCAACGGTGCGACGCGCGCCCGTCGTCGCACGACGCCCGAGCTCAACCAAAACCCAACCAAAGATGCTCGTTCAGACAAATGCACCCATGAAGTGTTGGGGCGCACATGGCCGACTCATCACCCTCGCCTGCCTGGCTGCCATCCAAGGGCGCCCGTCGTGCTATAAACTCCAAGGGCGCCCGCCGTGGTATAAACTTCTAACGCTAACGCCGAGTTGACTCGTCGCTCCACCAACGCGCCCTTGACTCGCTCGCACACCCGCGCGCCCGTGACTCTCCAACAGTGAGACGCACGCCTGTTACGTCGCACGGTGCCCAAGCTCACCCAAACGCCCAACCGGCGCGCCCGTTCCACCGAACGCGCCCATGAAGTGCTGGGGCGTTACAACAAGGCACCCAAATGGATGCCCTCACCCGCACGACCCGGCGCCTACCCGAACGTACGCTTTCACCTTACAACACGACGTGCTTTACCCAAACGGACGCACATGGAGCGAACGGAACGGGGCCGGGCCGGACAGACAAAGCACCTCGGCGGCTGCAACTTAGCAAATTCCGACACGGCGCCTTTGGGCTAAACGATTCGATCTTAACGACCTCCAACTCCAAAAGACGACACGGCTACTTCCATCAAACTGCGACGCACATGGGAGCAAACGGAAACTACACTTGACAGACAAGGCACCCGAGCGGTCACAACTTAGCAAATCCGACACGGCGCCCTCGCCAAACCATCCGACCCGAATCCGACGAATTCTCACCCCAAGACACGACCAAATGACTCGACCAATCTGACGCCTCCCACACCCGCATCGACACGACACGCCCACCCGAACGGTCGCACATGGGAGCAAACGGCAAACGGGCCGCCCGGACGTGCACAAGTGTCACGCCCCTACACCGTGGGTGTCTCTCAACCGCTCTATGTAGGCAGGTGCGGCACTGCCGTACTTTTTCTTTTGCGAAATACTCAAGTACCCAGACTACGCCTTAAGCAACATTCGTTAGTTATTATTACAAATGTTCTTTCAATGTGCGGAAATAAACATAAACATCAATATCAAACCACAAGTATGCCCATACATACAAGGGAGGGGCAACTCCCTTAAAATGAGTCTGCCCGGATATTATGTTTCATAAAAGTACAAGTACAACAGTCAAGACTATTTGCCTCTTGGCCAAGTTATAAGACTTTCCAATCCTCAAACTAGCTTACAACAGGCATGTACAACCATCGAGGTTCACCGTCGGAAGTTCTGCCCAAAATTGCCCAAGTGCTGGTCACTCGGGTCACTCAAACCGTTGCTCCAAATCAGTGCAGAGCGTTTTCTGAGCTGACCGTGTGTCCAATCTGTCCCAAACCTATATGGTTGGATGCTCCTCATAATTACACACCTTTTTGTTTTTATGGCACCTCAATCCGACACCCGACGCTCCCGGAATCGCAATTTTCGTGTTGGGCCCCTGCCGTTACTCGGCACCCAGAAACGACCCGACTCGACCTGAACTGCGCACGACCCGACGCGACCAGAATCTGCGGTGCGGCCTGCATGAGCTCAAACCGATTCGACCTGACTCCGTTCAGCTGCACCTTCGACCAACGAGTTGTTGACTCGTTGTTGCGGTTGCTCGACTTGCTTGTTCGTTGTTGCACTTCGCTTGCTTGATGCCTTCCACTCACCAACGCTCGTCCAATATATACCAACGCGTTGTGAGTTGTGGTCGCTCGTCCCACCACGAGCCGACCCACATGTTACGTCGACGCCCACGAAACGCCGCGTTCATGGGGTATTGGGGAGCTCGGCCGACCCGAGCCGACCCCTCCGTTTGTTAGCTCACCCTCCAAGTGTGTCGTCGGTCGCGCGCCCAACGCGCCGGCCGACCCACCGACTCGCCTGTCGGTCGCTCGTCCAAGGGCGCCCGCCGTGGTATAAACTCATAACGCCAACCGTGTTGACTCGCCTCTCCACCAACGTGCCCCTTGTGACTCGCCTCGCTCACCGGCGCTCCCGTGACTCTCCAACGGAGCGACGCGCGCCCGTTACGTTGACGCGCGCCCGTTACGTCGCACGGCGCCCGAGCTCATCCAAACGCCCAACCGGCGCGCTCGTTCCACCAAACGCGCCCATGAAGTGTTGGGGCGTTACATTCTCCCCCACTTCAAAATGTTGTCGTCCCTTGACAACATCATCCCATCGTCGCACGGTCCATTCACAACTCCATGTGTGAAATATCGTCGCAACTGCTACCAAGTGTCGTCGCACGAACTGTCGTTGCACCCATGTGAACGATATCGTCGCAACTATCATCGCATAAACCAGCAAGGTTCATGTCCATGAGATATCTCCTCAACCATCGTCAAATCCATGTGAAGCTCTGCATCAAGTACTCCAACCAACTCAACACAACAAAATCTGTTATGTATCCGGCATAACTCTGCACACTGTCGACCCTCATAACTCGAACTAGTTGGGTGATCAATCCAACCTTGCATTCTCATTGTGAGAATGCACATCCTCATACCCTGCGTTAGTCATTCCTCCTGCAATATGTCACATCCATCAACTCGATCAAGTCTGAATCTCATCCAAAATGCCATGTTTGGGTCCATGAAGCGTATCCATCTCATCCACAACATGTTGTCCACGATGCTAATCCATGTGCTCTACTTGTATGCAAGTAGGCTCATCCTCCAAGCATCATCAAAAGTAATAAGTGTGGCTAAGTCAAGTAGACTCAAGCCCATGCCAAAGTGTGTGCCACCAAGGCATCCATCGCTGCGTCTCCATCAAACTCCAAAGTGTCTCATCTCTATCATCTCCATCAAGTAACTCCTCCTGAACACACCCCATAAATGTGCTCCAAGGTATGCATCCCATAATGCATCAAAATCAGGACCAATCCTAACCTCAGCTCCTCAATGAGTCAGATACTCCAAGATCACCATAATATGAAGTCTCCAATGAATGCAACTCTACCATGAACTCCCATGTCTCATCATATCTAAAGCGTTGGTGAGCCTACTTGTATTGGCCATGAGTGCCATCACAAGTTCTCACTCTGCAAACATATGAATGTCTCATAGGCTGCTCATCCAACCAATGTCCAAGTTGCTCATGGTGAACAACGTCCCATCAGTCCATCTATAGAAGGTATCCATGTAGTCCATGTCCATGACTTTGGTTGCCCATGTGTTCATCCAAGTGAACTCAACTCAACTCTCATCATCATCATGTCTCAACATATCGAAGTGAAGTGCTCTTGGTCACTCCTACCTCCATCATATACATGAGTACTTCCTTCAAGATGCTCCCCCACTAAAGGTCTTCCAAGAGTTCCATCTTGGTTGAAGCCATGAAGAAGTCTACTCCATCAATGTGCCCTACCATCAAGGTAGTGTGTGGGTCATGCCGGGCACTTGCCATTTTATATGGCTAAGCATGACCCCTTTCCATCACAAAGGTCATCACGTTCCACCCTTGTCCCGGGCATTTGGACCATCAAGTGTAGGGTCACAAATTGCCTCAACAAGGTTTGCACCGTCCCATGTCCCTTGCTCCATCAATGTACAAGGTCTCATCATGTGCATCCAAGGATTAGTCACCAATGGTGTTGGCAAAGAAGTCATCTTCCTCCTCATCTCCATATTCGGTCCATCCTCCTTACGCTTCCGTGAAACACAAGTCATATCTCCATGAAGACTCCTCAAGTGAGTGTCCTCCATCCTCATCAATGTCTTTGATGTGTTCGATCCTGGTACCACCTGCTCATCAAGTTCCTCCTCGATCATGGTCACATTTGCAACATCTCCATGTGGTTTTCCCACCAATGCTTGCAATGTGTCTTGTCTTGGTTCCAATTGTGTCACAAGTTCGTCCTTCATCTCTTCCATCGTCATAACATCCTCATGAGAATCATACAACAATGCGTGCAACGTGCTTGGTCTTGGCCCAACTTGGTTATCAAGTTCACCCTTGACATCTTCTAAATCTGCAACATCCTTTGTTTCTCCAAGTTCAGCAGTCTGCCCATGAAAGTCTTCCAAGGAAGTTCGCATCTTCACTATCTTGTCTTCAATGTGTTCCAAGTGTTCCTCCACTTGCACAAGAGCCCTGTAGTGTTCCTGCCTTCCTTCCTCCAATAACTCCGTCATGTTTATAAGCCTCTTTCGAGCCTCCAAAACTGCTTTCCTTGTAGCTTCAAGCTCCAATGTTTGTGGTGCCTTTGGTTTAGGTTCAACTTGTTGCAAAAGTTCTTCCTTCTCTCGGCTCACATTCTCAATATTCTGCATGCCTTCAAGCATAGTGGGATTTCTGCATCTCTTATACCTTCTTAGAATTATAAGAAACCCTATACTTCCATAGAAGCAACCCTGCAACCTCACTGTTAGCTGTCTCAATCATACTCGACTTCCAAATCATCATCTTCACCCATGAGGAGATCGAAGGATATCGTTCTTCTCAGTTTTTCGCTCCCAAGTTTACTTGTCATAAGCTTCTCGCCACTTAGAGCCTCTTTCTTTTCATCATTTTCTTCTTGCATGTCAATTTTAGCAGTCTTTCTTATGTCCTTTCAAGATCCATCTTTTCTGATGAATTCTTCCATCAGAGGCCTAGCTTGGCCATGCCTTGCTTTAGCTAAGGTCTCAAGAGAACCCCAAATATATAAGGTGCCTTCAACACCAATCAAAAACCCGCAACCGTGTCCTCGCTTCACCAACTATCATGCAATCCGGGACGCCGCTTGGATACCATCTGTCACGCCCCTACACCACGGGTGTCTCTCAACCGCTCTATGTAGGCAGGTGCGGCACTGCCGTACTTTTTCTTTTGCGAAATACTCAAGTACCCAGACTACGCCTTAAGCAAAATTCGTTAGTTATTATTAAAAATGTTCTTTCAATGTGCGGAAATAAACATTAACATCAATATCAAACCACAAGTATGCCCATTCATACAAGGGAGGGGCAACTCCCTTAAAATGAGTCCGCCCGGATATTATGTTTCATAAAGTACAAGTACAACAGTCAAGGCTATTTGCCTCTTGGCCAAGTTCTAAGACTTGCCAATCCTCAAACTAGCTTACAACATACATGTACAACCATCGAATTTCACCATCGGAAGTTCTGCCCAAAACTACCCAAGTGCTGGTCACTCAGGTCACCCAAACCGTTGCTCCAAATCAGTGCAGAGCGTTTTATGAGCTTATCGTGTGTCCAATCCATCCCAAACCTATATGGTTGGATGCTCCTCATAATTAAACACCTTTTGGTTTTTACGGCACCTCAATCCGACACCCGACGCTCCTGGAATCGCAATTTTCGTGCTGGGCCCCTACCGTTACTCGGCACCCAGAAACGACCCGACTCGACCTGAACTGTACACGACCCGACCCGACCACAATCTGCGGTGCGACCTACACGAGCTTGACCCAACTCGACCCGACTCCGTTCAGCTGCGCCTTCGACCAACGAGTTGTTGACTCGTTGCTGCGGTTGCTCGACTTGCTTGTTCGTTGTTGCACTTCGCTTGCTTGATGCCTTCCACTCACCAACGCTCGTCCAATATATACCAACGCGTTGTGAGTCGTGGTCGCTCGTCCCACCACGAGCCGACCCACATGTTACGTCGACGCCCATGAAACGCCACGTTCGTGGGGTGTTGGGGCGCTCGGCCGACCTGAGCCGACCCCTCCGTTTGTTAGCTCGCCCTCCAAGTGTGGCGTCAGTCACGCGCCCAACGTGCCGGCCGACCCACCGACTCGCCCGTCGGTCGCTCGTCCAAGGGCACCCGCCGTGGTATAAACTCATAACGCCAACCGTGTTGACTTGCCTCTCCACCAACGCGCCCGTTGTGACTCGCCTCGCACACCCGCGCGCCCGTGACTCTCCAACGGAGCGACGCGCACCCGTTACGTCGCACGGTGCCCGAGCTCATCCAAACGCCCAACCGGAAAGCCCGTTCCACCGAATGCGCCCATGAAGTGTTGGGGCGTTACATGGCCGACCCACCGACTCGCCCGTCGGTCGCTCGTCCAAGGGCGCCCGCCGTGGTATAAACTCATAATGCCAACCGTGTTGACTCGTTGCACCACCAACGCGCCCGTTATGACTCGCTCGCACACCCGCGCGCCTGTGACTCTCCAACGGTGCGACGCACGCCCGTCGTCGCCCGGCGCCCGAGCTCACCCAAACGCCCAACCGGCGCGCCCTTTCCACCAAACGCGCCCATGAAGTGTTGGGGCATTACACACGCCCACCCAAACGGATGCCCTCACCCGGCACGACACGGCGTGCCCACCCGAACGGACGCCCTCACCCGGTACAACACGACGTGCCCACCCGAACGGACGCACATGGGAGTGAACGGAAAACGGGCCGCCCGGACGTGCACAAAGCACCCGGGCGGTCACAACTTAGCAAATCTGACACGGGCGCCCTTGGGCCAAACGACCTGACCCGAACGGACGCCCTCACCCGGCACGACACGGCGCGCACGACCAAACGGACGCACATGGGAGAAAACGGGAAACGGGCCACCTGGACGTGCACAAGGCACCCGAGCGGTCACAACTTAGCAAATCTGACACGGGCGCCCTCGGGCCAAACCATCCGACCCGAATGGACGACCTCACCCGGCACGACCAAATGACCTGACCCGAACGGACGCCCTCACCGGGCACGACACGACGCGCCCACCCGAACGGACGCACATGGGAGCAAACGGCAAACGGGCCGCCCGGACGTGCACAAGTGTCACGCCCCTACACCACGGGTGTCTCTCAACCGCTCTATGTAGGCAGGTGCGGCACTGCCGTACTTTTTCTTTTGCGAAATACTCAAGTACCCAGACTACGCCTTAAGCAACATTCGTTAGTTATTAGCAAATGTTCTTTCAATTATGCGGAAATAAACATAAACATCAATATCAAACCACATGTACGCCCATACATACAAGGGAGGGGCAACTCCCTTTTAAAATGAGTCTGCCCGGATATTATGTTTCATAAAGTACAAGTACAACAATCAAAGCTATTTTCCTCTTGGCCAAGTTCTAAGACTTTCCAATCCTCAAACTAGCTTACAACAGACAAGTACAACCATCGTAGGTCCACCGTCTAAGTACCTTCAAAAATCGGCCTGGGCAGGCCCTCGGCAGCTACTCAAACCGTTGCTCCAAATCAAAGGCAGAATTTTCCGAAATGATCAGTTCCAATCCGTCCCAAACCCGTATGGTTGGATGCTCCGCACCACGACCTTTGTTTTTATGGCACCTCAACTGACACCCGACGCTCCCGACCGTAATTTTCGTTTTCATTCCTAAATCGTTGCGCATCGACCCGGGACGCGCCTGGGGACCATGTGGCGGCCTGCACGAGCTCGACCCGACTCGACCTGACTTCGCTCAGCTGCGCCTTCGACCAACGAGTTGTTGACTCGTTGCTGCGGTTGCTCGACTTGCTTGTTCGTTGTTGCACTTCGCTTGCTTGATGCCTTCCACTCACCAACGCTCGTCCAATATATACCAACGCGTTGTGAGTTGTGGTCGCTCGTCCCACCACGAGCCGACCCACATGTTACGTCGACGCCCATGAAATGCCGCGTTCATGGGGTATTGGGGAGCTCGGCCGACCCGAGCCGACCCCTCTGTTTGTTAGCTCGCCCTCCAAGTGTGTCGTCGGTCGGGCGCCCAACGCGCCGGCCGACCCACCGACTCGACCTAAACTGCGCACGACCCGACGCGACCAGAATCTGCGGTGCGGCCTGCACGAGCTCGACCCGACTCGACCTGACTTCGCTCAGCTGCGCCTTCGACCAACGAGTTGTTGACTCGTTGCTGCGGTTGCTCGACTTGCTTGTTCGTTGTTGCACTTCGCTTGCTTGATGCCTTCCACTCACCAACGCTCGTCCAATATATACCAACGCGTTGTGAGTTGTGGTCGCTCGTCCCACCACGAGCCGACCCACATGTTACGTCGATGCCCACGAAATGCCACGTTCATGGGGTATTGGGGAGCTCGGCCGACCCGAGCCGACCCCTCCGTTTGTTAGCTCGCCCTCCAAGTGTGTCGTCGGTCGCGCGCCCAACGCGCCGGCCGACCCACCGACTCGCCCGTCAGTCGCTCGTCCAAGGACACCCACTGTGGTATAAACTCATAACGCCAACCGTGTTGACTCGCCTCTCCACCAATGCGCCCGTTGTGACTCGCCTCGCACACCGGCGCGCCCGTGACTCTCCAACGGAGCGACACGCGCCCGTTACGTCGCACGGCGCCCGAGCTCATCCAAACGCCCAACTGGCGCGCCCGTTCCACCGAACGCGCCCATGAAGTGTTGGGGCGTTACATTCTCCCCCACTTCAAAATGTTGTCGTCCCTTGACAACATCATCCCATCGTCGCACGGTCCATTCACAACTCCATGTGTGAAATATCGTCGCAACTGCTACCAAGTGTCGTCGCACGAACTGTCGTTGCACCCATGTGCACGATATCGTCGCAACTATCATCGCATAAACCAGCAAGGTTCATGTCCATGAGATATCTCCTCAACCATCGTCAAATCCATGTGAAGCTCTGCATCAAGTACTTCAACCAACTCAACATAACAAAATCTGCTATGTATCCGGCATAACTCCGCACACTTTCGACCCCCATAACTCGAACTAGTTGGGTAGCTAATCCAACCATAGCGTCCTCATCATGAGAATGCACATCCTCATACCCTGCGTTAGTCATTCCTCCTGCAACCTGTCACATCCATCAACTCGATCAAGTCTGAATCTCATCCAAGTGCCATGTTTGGGTCCATGAAGTGTATCCATCTCATCCACAACATGCTGTCCATGATGCTAATCCATGTGCTCTACTTGTATGCAAGTAGGCTCATCCTCCAAGCATCATCAAAAGAAGAAGTGTGGCTAAGTCAAGTAGACTCAAGCCCATGCCAAAGTGTGTGCCACCAAGGCATCCCCATCGCTGCATCTCCATCAAACTCCAAAGTGTCCCAGCTCTATCATCCTCACCAAGTGACTCCTCCTGAACACACCCCATAATGTGCTCCAAGGTATGCATCCCATACTGCATCAAAATCAGGACCATCCCGACCTCAGCTCCTCAATGAGTCAGATACTCCAAGATCACCATAATATGAAGTCTCCAATGAATGCAACTCTACCATGAACTCCCATGCCTCATCATATCCAAAGCGTTGGTAAGCCTACTTGTATTGGCCATGAGTGCCATCACAAGTTCTCACTCTGCAAACATATGAATGTCTCATAGGCTGCTCATCCAACCAATGTCCAAGTTGCTCATGGTGAACAATGTCCCATCAGTCCATCTATAGAAGATATCCATGTAGTCCATGTCCATGACTTTTGTTGCCCATGTGTTCATCCAAGTGAACTCAACTCAACTCTCATCATCATCATGTCTCAGCATATCGAAGTGAAGTGCTCTCGGTCACTCCTACCTCCATCATATACATGAGTACTTCCTTCAAGCTGCTCCCCCACTAAAGGTCTGCCAAGAGTTCCATCTTGGTTGAAGCCATGAAGAAGTCTACTCCATCAATGTGCCCTACCATCAAGGTAGTGTGTGGGTCATGCCGGGCACTTGCCATTTTATATGGCTAAGCATGACCCCTTTCCATCACAAAGGTCATCACGTTCCACCCTTGTCCCGGGCATTTGGACCATCAAGTGTAGGGTCACAAATTGCCTTAGAAAGGTTTGTATCATCCCATGTCCCTTGCTCCATCAATGTACAAGGTCTCATCATAGGCATCCAAGGAGTAGTCACCAATGGTGTTGGCAAAGAAGTCACCTCCTTCCTCATCTCCATATGCGGTCCATCCTCCTTATGCTTCCATGAAACACAAGTCATATCTCCATGAAGACTCCTCAAGTGAGTGTCCTCCATCCTCATCAATGTCTTTTATGTGTTCGATCCTGGTACCACCTTCTCATCAAGTTCCTCCTCGATCATGGTCACATTTGCAACATCTCCATGTGGTTTGCCCACCAATGCTTGCAATGTGTCTTGTCTTGGTTCAACTTGTATCACAAGTTCGTCCTTCATCTCTTCCATCATATCATCCTTATGAGAATCATCCAACAATGCTTGCAACGTACTTGGTCTTGGTCCAACTTGGTTATCAAGTTCATCCTTGACATCTTCTACATCTGCAACATCCTTTGTTTCTCCAAGTTCAGCAACTCGGCCATGAAAGTCTTCAAAGGAAGTCCACATCTCCACCATCTCGTCTTCCATGTGTTCCAAGTGTTCCTCCACTTGCACAAGAGCATTGTAGTGTTGTTTCCTTCTTTCCTCCAAGAACTCCGTCATGTTTATAAGCCTCTTTCGAGCCTCCAAACTTGCTTTCCTTGTAGCTTCAAGCTCCAATGTTTGTGGTGCCTTTGGTTTAGGTTCAACTTGTTCTACAAGTTCTTCCTTCTCCTCGGCCACATTCTCATCATTCTTCGGTTCGTCTATAGTGGACTTCGTGTCCTCTCTATACCTTCTTAGCATTCTAATAAACTCGGTATACTTCCATAGAAGTAATCCTCGCTATTTAGTCAACTCATCATACTCAGCTTCCAAATCATCATCTTCACCCATGAGGAGATCGAAGTGATATTGCTCTTCCTCAGTTTTTCGCTCCCAAGCCAATGGCTTGCAAGCCTCCCTCACTTCAGAGAGCCTCTTCTTCACTTCATTCCTCTTCTTTACACAATTCAGTAGCCTTTCTTTAAGTCCTTCAAGATCCATCTTTTCTCGGATGAATTCTTCCATTGTAGCTCTAGCCCTGGCCATGCCTTGCTTCAGCTAAGGTCTCAAGAGAAACCCCAAATATGAAAGTCAGCTTCAACACCAACTGCAACCCTGCAACTATGTCCCTGCTTCACCAACTGTCATGCAATCCGTATCAGTCGCTCTGATACCATCTGTCACGCCCCTACACCACGGGTGTCTCTCAACCGCTCTATGTAGGCAGGTGCGGCACTGCCGTAATTTTTCTTTTCCGAAATACTCAAGTACCCAGACTACGCCTTAAGCAAAATTCGTTAGTTATTATTACAAATGTTCTTTCAATGTGTGGAAATAAACATAAACATCAATATCAAACCACAAGTACGCCCATTCATACAAGGGAGGGGCAACTCCCTTAAAATGAGTCCGCCCGGATATTATGTTTCATAAAGTACAAGTACAACAGTTAAGGCTATTTGCCTCTTGGCCAAGTTCTAAGACTTTCCAATCCTCAAACTAGCTTACAACAGACATGTACAACCATCGAAGTTCACCGTCGGAAGTTCTACCCAAAACTACCCAAGTGCTGGTCACTCAGGTCACCCAAACCGTTGCTCCAAATTAGTGCAGAGCGTTTTCTGAGCTTACCGTGTCTCCAATCCATCCCAAACCTATATGGTTGGATGCTCCTCATAATTAAACACCTTTTTCTTTTTACGGCACCTCAATCCGACACCCGACGCTCCTGGAATCGCAATTTTCGTGCTGGGCCCCTGCCGTTACTCGGCACCCAGAAACGACCCGACTCGACCTGAACTGTGCACGACCCGACCCGACCAGAATCTGCGGTGTGACCTGCACGAGCTCGACCCGACTCGACCTGACTCCGTTCAGCTGCGCCTTCGACCAACGAGTTGTTGACTCGTTGCTGCGGTTGCTCGACTTGCTTGTTCGTTGTTGCACTTCGCTTGCTTGATGCCTTCCACTCACCAACGCTCGTCCAATATATACCAACGCGTTGTGAGTCGTGGTCGCTCATCCCACCACGAGCCGACCCACATGTTACGTCGACGCCCATGAAATGCCGCGTTCGTGGGGTGTTGGGGCGCTCGACCGATCCGAGCCGACCCCTCCGTTTGTTAGCTCGCCCTCCAAGTGTGGCGTTGGTCGCGCACCCAACGCGCCGGCCGACCCACCGACTCGCCCGTCGGTCACTTGTCCAAGGGCACCCACCGTGGTATAAACTCATAACGCCAACCGTGTTGACTCGCCTCTCCACCAACACGCCCGTTGTGACTTGCCTCGCACACCCGCGCGCCCGTGACTCTCCAACGGAGCAACGCGCGCCCGTTACGTTGACGCTGCCCGTTACGTCGCACGGCGCCCGAGCTCATCCAAACGCCCAACCGGCATGCCCGTTCCACTGAACGCGCCCATGAAGTGTTGGGGCGTTACACGGCCGACCCACCGACTCGCCCGTCGGTCGCTCGTCCAAGGGCGCCCGCCGTGGTATAAACTCATAATGCCAACCGTGTTGACTCGTCACACCACCAACGCGCCCGTTATGACTCGCTCACACACCCGCGCGCCCGTGACTCTCCAACGGTGTGACGCGCGCCCGTCGTCGCCCGGCGCCCGAGCTCACCCAAACGCCCAACCGGCGCGCCCGTTGCACCGAACGTGCCCATGAAGTGTTGGGGTGTTACACACGCCCACCCGAACGGACGCCCTCACCCGGCACGACACGGCGCGCCCACCCGAACGGATGCCCTCACCCGGCACGACACGGCGTGCCCACCCGAATGGACGCACATGCGAGCGAACGGAAAATGGGTCGCCAGACGTGCACAAAGCACCCGGGCGGTCACAACTTAGCAAATCTGACACGGGCACCCTCGGGCCAAACGACCTGACTCGAACGGACGCCCTCACCCGGTACGACACGGCACGCATGACCAAACGGACACACATGGGAGCAAACGGGAAACGGGCCACCCAGACGTGCACAAGGCACCCGAGGAGTCACAACTTAGAAAATCTGACACGGGCGCCCTCGGGCCAAACCACCCGACCCGAACGGACGACCTCACCCGGCACGACCAAATGACCCGACCCGAACGGACGCCCTCACTGGGCACGACACGACGCGCCCACCCGAACGGATGCACATGGGAGCAAACGGCAAATGGGCGACCCGGACGTGCACAAGTGTCACGCCCCTACACCACGGGTGTCTCTCAACCGCTCTATGTAGGCAGGTGCGGCACTGCCGTACTTTTTCTTTTGCAAAATACTCAAGTACCCAGACTACGCCTTAAGCAACATTCGTTAGTTATTATTAAAAATGTTCTTTCAATGTGCAGAAATAAACATAAACATCAATATCAAACCACAAGTATGCCCATACATACAAGGGAGGGGAAACTCCCTTAAAATGAGTCTGCCCGGATATTATGTTTCATAAAAGTACAAGTACAATAGTCAAGACTATTTGCCTCTTGGCCAAGTTCTAAGACTTGCCAATCCTCAAACTAGCTTACAACAAGCATGTACAACCATCGAGGTTCACCGTCGGAAGTTCTACCCAAAACTGCCCAAGTGCTAGTCACTCGGGTCACTCAAACCGTTGCTCCAAATCAATGCAGAGCGTTTTCTGAGCTGACCGTGTGTCCAATCCGTCCCAAACCTATATGGTTGGATTCTCCTCGGAGTTATGCACCTTTTGGTTTTTATGGCACCTCAATCTGACACCCGACGCTGCCGGAATCGCAATTTTCATGCTGGGCCCCTGCCGTTACTCGGCACCCAGAAACGACTCGACTCGACCTGAACTGCACATGACCCGACCCGACTAGAATCTGCGGTGCGGCCTGCACGAGCTTGACCCGACTCAACCCGACTTCGTTCAGCTGCGCCTTCGACCAACGAGTTTTTGACTCGTTGCTGTGGTTGCTCTTCTTCTTGCTCGCCTTGTTCGCTTGGCTGTTCGATGATGCCTTCCACTCACCAACGCTCGTCCAATATATACCAACGCGTCATTAGTTGTGGTCGCTCATTCCACCACGAGCTGACCCTTTCGTTTCATCCGTCGCCCACGAAACGTCACGTTTGTGGGTGTTGGGGCGCTCGGCCGACCCAAGCCGACCCCCCTCATTTTGGTCGACGCCCATGAAACGCCGCGTTCGTGGGGTGTTGGGGCACTCGGCCGACCCGAGCCAACCCCCTCGTTTGTTAGCTCGCCCTCCAAGTGTGGCGTCGGTCGTGCGCCCAACGCGCCAGCCGACCCACCGACTCGCCCGTCGGTCGCTCGTCCAAGGTCGCCCGCCATGGTATAAACTCTTAACGCCAACCGTGTTGACTCGTCGCACCACCAACGCGCCCGTTATGACTCGCTCGCACACCCGCGCGCCCGTGACTCTCCAACGGTGTGACACGCGCCTGTTACCTTGACGCGTGCCTGTTACGTCCTACAGCACCCAAGCTCACCCAAACGCCCAACCGGCGCGCCCGTTCCACCGAACGCGCCCATGAAGTGTTGAGGCGTTACATTCTCCCCCACTTCAAAACGTTGTCGTCCCTTGACAACTTCATCCCATCGTCGCACGGTCCATCACAACTCCATGTGTGAAATATCGTCGCAACTACCACCAAAGTGTCGCTGCACGAAATGTCGTCGCACCCATGTGCACGATATTGTCGCAACTATCGTCGCAAAGTGTTGATGACTCCAACACCTTCCAAAGGTGTTCATGTCTCCAACTCTGCTATGAAAACATGAAGAGCACCCAGATGTGAACGCTCTTGACCTGCTACATGCCTCGGTCATGTCTCCAATTCTGCAAGAAATCATGTGTTGGTACCCCTTGCGTAGTGACAAGTTGGGTAGCTAATCCAACCGAACGTCTCCTCCACAAGAACATATGTTCCTCCCATCATCACGACTGCCAAAAAGTCCTGCTATCAAGTGCTCCATCTCGCTCCATGGTCTGCTCATAAGTTAGAGGTCGTCATTGTCCTGATCAGGAGACAATGAGCCTCATCCTCCATGTATAGTCTATAAGGTGGAGGAAGTGGAGGTCGGAGGCTCCCCTTCCTCATTTATCAACTCCATCCATCTGTCCGGATCTTCCCCTTCCAACTGCAACATGTACGCTTCCCGGTCTTCTCCATGAATCCCTGGGTCTGCATCTTCCTTTGCTTTCATTGTCTCAAGTCTTCTTGTTACATCCAAAAGACTCTTGGACAATGCCATAATTTCCTGCGCTTGCTCCTGAAGTCTGCCTTCCGTGAGGGCTAACCTTCCTTGGAGTTCATCATGTCGTTTTGTGTCCTCCACACCCATGGTTGTTATCTTACAATGGGTTGTGCTACCTCCTCCTATGGTTGGTATACCAATAGGATGGTCATTTTTTCCATCATAGATGTAGAACTTCCTCATGTGAGGAACCACCATAACTTTGAATTCTTTGAAGAATTCCATGCCTAGCACAGTCTCATAATCATCCATTCTTACAACCATGAAGTCAACATTCGCATGCCAACTCTCTATTTGGATTGGTGTCTTTTCTGCAACTCCAATCACATAATTCGGTGGTGAGTTCACTGCCTTCAACTTCGCTTGGATTGGTTTGAACTTCAATCCAACTTTCCTAGCGGTGTCCTCCCCAATGAAGTTATGCGTAGCACCAAAATCCACCATGGTTAAAAGTGTGCCCTTCACAATCTTCATGTTCACAAACTCCAAATTGTTTCTTTTCGGGTCCCTTCTTGGAATAGCTTCATAAGCTGCTGCTGCACTTAAGACTTGCATAGTCCCAACTGAAGGTTCCTTCTTTTCTGCTTGTACTGCGGTGGCCAACTTCGGTCTTGAAGGACAATTCTTCACCGTATGTTCCTCATCGCAGATCCAACACCTTAAGGGCTTCTTAGCCTTCGAATTTTCTTGCGCATTGTTAGGCTTAGTAGCTTCCTTCTTTGGCGCATCAGCCTTCTTTTCAAAAGGCTTCTTCTTCCCTCCTCCAGATCCTCCATTATCATGCTCAATCAGTTTGTCTACCACAGCAAAGGCTTCTTCCAAGGTCTTGGGTTCTCGCCTCTTCACCTCATCCCGAGCCCAAGGTTTCAACCCAATAGTAAATTTGAACAACTTGTCACGCTCAGCCATGTCAGGTAGCTCTAGGATAGCACTCTGATATGCGCTTTGATATTGCTGGAGAGTTCCATCTTGTTTGATATATTTGATGATAGTCCTTGCGTCCCAGGTTTCATCTTGTGGACTGAAGTGAACCTGCAAAGCATCTTTTAGTTCCAACCAAGTTGTGATGTCAGATATGACACCTTGTGCTATCTGATCAAGTCTCGTTCTCCACCACATCTTAGCATCTCCTGTAAGGAATTGGGCCACAATCTTCACCTTGACATCCTCATCATGAATGTTCAATCGGTCCAAGTATTTCTCCATATCCCACAAGAAGTTTCCAAGTGTCTTTGCATCCTTGCTCCATCATATGAATCTGGTTCCTTTGCCTTAATAGGGACAGATCCCCTGGATGATCCTTGCCCCACGGCCCTCTTCACTAAGACCACCTCGCATTCCAACTCCTTGATCCTTGTAAGAGCTTTGGAAAGCTCATCCACAAGTCTATCATAGGATTGGTCCTTTTCTTCCATCTTCTTCGTCACTTCAGCAAGCTGCCATTTCGTGTACACAGAACGTGTTGCCACCGTGTCTAGCTCGGCCTTCCATGTTGTTACTTCGTCTTTCAACCTCATGTTCCTTTCTCGAAGTCCTTCAACCTCTTCATAAAGGCTCATGAGCTCCCTTTCACGTTTCTCCATGTTCTCCATGAGCTTCCCAAACAAGTCTTCATGAGAGTGTACTTGGGTCCCCTCAATGACTTGAGGCATCTCCATGGTATCCTCCATTTGTTTTGCTTGAGAACGAGTCAAGACCATGTACAACTCTTCCAGGTAGAATCAGCTCACTTGCAATCCGAAATATATAAGTCAGCTTCAACACCAACTGCAGCCCTGCAACCGTGTTCCTGCTTCAGCAAAAGCTCCTTGCGGAGGTATCCGATACCATTTGTCATGCAATTCGTATCAGCCTCTGATACCACTTGTCACGCCCCTACACCACGGGTGTCTCTCAACCGCTCTATGTAGGCAGGTGCGGCACTGCCGTACTTTTTCTTTTGCGAAATACTCAAGTACCCAGACTACGCCTTAAGAAAAATTCGTTAGTTATTATTACAAATGTTCTTTCAATGTGTGGAAATAAACATAAACATCAATATCAAACCACAAGTACGCCCATACATACAAGGGAGGGGCAACTCCCTTAAAATGAGTCCGCCCGGATATTATGTTTCATAAAAGTACAAGTACAACAGTCAAGACTATTTGCCTCTTGGCCAAGTTCTAAGACTTTCCAATCCTCAAACTAGCTTACAACAGGCATGTACAACCATCGAGGTTCACCGTCGGAAGTTCTGCCCAAAACTGCCCAAGTGCTGGTCACTCGGGTCACTCAAACCGTTGCTCCAAATTAGTGTAGAGCGCTTTCTGAGCTGACCGTGTGTCCAATCGGTTCCAAATCTATATGGTTTGATGCTCCTCGGAATTACTCACCTTTTGGTTTTTACGGCACCTCCATCCGACACCCGACGCTCCCGGAATCGCAATTTTCGTGCTGGGTCCCTGCCGTTACTCGGCACCCAGAAACGACCCGACTCGACCTGAACTGCGCACGACCCGACTCGACCAAAATCTGCGGTGTGGCCTGCACCAGCTCGACCCGACTCGACCCGACTCCGTTCAGCTGCGCCTTCGACCAACGAGTTGTTGACTCGTTGCTGCGGTTGCTCTTCTTCTTGCTCGCCTTGTTCGCTTGGCTATTCGATGATGCCTTCCACTCACCAACGCTCGTCCAATATATACCAACGCGTCATGAGTTGTGGTCGCTCGTTCCACCACGAGCTGACCCTTTCATTTCATCCATCGCCCACGAAACGTCACGTTTGTGGGTGTTGGGGCGCTCGGCCGACCCGAGCCGACCCCCCCCGTTTTGGTCGACGCCCACGAAACGTCGTGTACTTGGGGTGTTGGGGCGCTCGGCCGACCCGAGCCAACCCCCTCATTTGTTAGCTCGCCCTCCAAGTGTGGCGTCGGTCGCGCGCCCAACGCGCCGGCCGACCCACCGACTCGCCCGTCGGTCGCTCGTCCAAGGGCGCCCGCCATGGTATAAACTCTTAACGCCAACCATGTTGACTCGTCGCACCACCAACGCGCCCGTTATGACTCGCTCGCACACCCACGCGCCCGTGACTCTCCAACAGTGTGACGCACACCCGTTACGTTGACGCGCACCCGTTACGTCGTATGGCGCCTGAGCTCACCCAATCGCCCAACCGGCGCGCCCGTTCCACCGAACGCACCCATGAAGTGTTGAGGCGTTACAACAATGCACCCGGGCGGTCACAACTTAGCAAATCTGACACGGGCGCCCTCGGGCCAAACCACCCGACCCGAACGGACGCCCTCACCCGGCACGACCACCCAAACAGACGCCCTCACCCGGCACGACACGACGCGCCCACCCAAATGGACGCCCTCACCTGGCACGACACGACGCGCCCACCCAAACGGTCGCACAGGGGAAAAACGTAATGGCCGCCCGGACGGCACAAGGCACCCGGCGGTCACAACTGAAAATTCCAACACTGCGCCTCGGGCCAAACGACTGACCGACCCGAACGCGACGCTTCGTCGGCACGCGACCCGAACGGTCACGCCACCGTGCCGCACGATCAAACGACACGACACGAAACGACGCCACCCGGCACGACCGAACGGACACCTCACTCGCACGCCACACGAACGGACGCTTCAACGGCTGGCGACATCGAACGCCGACCAAATAAACGCACATGGGAGCAACGGAAACGGCCGCCGTACGTGCACAAGGCACCCGGGCGGTCACAACTTAGCAAATCTGACACGGGCACCCACGGGCCAAACGACCCGACCCGACCCGAACGGACGCCCTCGCACGGCACGCCCACCCGAATGGACGCCATCGTGCCGCACGACCAAATGACACGACACGAACGGACGCCCTCACCCGGAACGACCGAACGACCCGACCCGAACGGACGCCGTCACCCGGCGCGACACGGCACGAGCGACCAAATGGATGCACATGGGAGCAAACGGCAAACGGGCCACCCGGACGTGCACAAGGCACACGGGCGGTCACAACTTAGCAAATCTGACACGGGCGCCCACGGGCCAAACGACCCGACCCGACCCGAACGGACGCCCTCGAACGGCACGCCCACCCGAACGGACGCCATCGTGCCGCACGACCAAACGACCCGACCCGAACGGACGCCCTCACCCGGCACGACTGAACGACCCGACCCGAACGGACGCCCTCACCCGGCACGACCAAACGACCCGACCAAACGGACGCACATGGGAGCAAACGACAAACGGGCCGCCCAGACGTGCACAAGGCACCCGGGCGGTCACAACTTAGCAAATCTGACACGGGCGCCCTCGGGCCAAATGACCCGACCCGACCCGAACGGACGCCCTCGCCCGGCACGCCCACCCGAACAGTCGCCATCGTGCCGCACGACCAAATGACCCGACCCGAACGGACGCCCTTGCCCGGCACGACCGAATGACTCGACCCGAATGAACGCCCTCACCCGGCACGACCGAACGGACGCCCTCACCCGGCACGACCGAACGACCCGACCCGAACGGACGCCCTCACCCGGCACGACCGAATGACCCGACCCGAACGGACGCCCTCGCCCGGCACGACCGAACGACCTGACCAAACAGACGCACATGGGAGCAAACGGCAAACGGGCCGCCCGGATGTGCACAAGGCACCCGGGCGGTCACGACTTAGCAAATCTGACACGGGCGCCCTCGGGCCAAACGACCCGACTCGACCCGAACGGACGCCCTCACCCGGCGCACCCGACCAAATGGACGCACATGGGAGAAAACAGCAAACGGGCCACCCGGACGTGCACAAGGCACCCGGGCGGTCACAACTTAGCAAATCTGACACGGGCGCCCTCGGGCCAAACGACCCGACCCGACCCGAACTGGATTTCCCCTGACCGCATGCCCACTCCGAACGGACCCCTCGGTCAAATCGACCCGACCCGACCCGACCCGAACGGACGCCCTCACATGGCATCACTGAACGACCCAACCCGACCCGACCCGGGAAGGACGCCCTCACTCGCACGCTACCCGAACGCGGACGCCCTCGGCCAAAACGACCCGACCCGACCCGAACGGACGCCCTCACCCGGCACGACCAAACGACCCGACCCGACCTGACCCGAACGGACGCCCTTACCCGGCACGCCCACCCGACCCGACCCGAACGGACGCCCTCACCCGGCACGCACACCCGACCCGACCCGACCCGAACGGATGCCCTCGGCCCAAACGACCCGACCCGACCCGAACGGACGCCCTCACTTGGCATGACCAAACGACCCGACCCGACCCGAACGGACGCCCTCACCCGGCATGACCAAACGACCCAACCCGAACGGACGCCTTCACTCTCACCCGCCACGACCAAACGACCCGACCCGACCCGAACGGACGCCCTCACCCGCCACGACCAAACGACCCGACCCGAACGGACGCCCTCACCCGCCACGACCAAACGACCCGACCCGAACGGACGCCCTCACCCGCCACGACCAAACGACCCGACCCGAACGGGCGGGCATGGGACCAAACGGCAAGCGAGCCGCACGGACGTGCCACGGCGGACGTGCACAAGGCACCAGGCGGTCACTGACCTGCATCGACACGGGCGCCCTCAGGCCAAGCAGCCCGACCGGACGGACGCCCTGCCGGTGCCCGACCGCCAGGCGAGCTTGGACGCCCCACGAGCAAACGGCAAACGGGTCGCTCGGACGTGCACAAGGCACCCGGGCGGTCACAACTTAGCAAATCTGATACGGGCGCCCTCGGCCCAAACGACTCGACCCAAACGCCTTTGGCCGGGCGCCCTCACCCGACGCGCCCGACCCGACCCGAACGCGTTTGGCTGGGCGAGTCGGGTGACCCAAGACTGGGCGCCTCTGCACGAACTGCACTACAGTGCGGAAGCCATTCCGGGAGCGTCCGGAGTCGGAATTGAGTGCCGTAAATTGCAGAATGTGCGTATTGACGGGCCGCATCTAACCGTACAGTTGGGAAGCGGATTGGACACACGGGGAGCTCGAGGGACGGTCTAAACTGATTTGTAGTGCCGATTTGAGTGACCCGGCAGCACTTGGGCAGTTTTGTGCAGGATATTCCCAAGGTGAATTCTGATGATTGTAAATGATTGCTGTAGGCTAGTTTGATGGTTGACAAGACTTAGGGCTTGGTCAAAAGGCTAACTTGCCTTGCCAAGGAGCAGAAGTGGCTTCTGCTGGATTGGAACTTATTATTTCATATTTATCATTATTAACAGGGAAGTGCCCCTCCCTTGTATGTATGAGCATACTTGTGGATTGATAATGATGTTTATGTTTATTTCCGCATATCGAGAGAACCTTTGGTTAATAACTAACAAGTGTTGCTAAGGGCGTAGTCTATATACTTGAGTATTTGGAAAAAGAAAAAAGTACGGTAGTGCCGCACCCGTCTATAGCGTGGTTGAAAGACACCGAAGGTATAGGGGCGTGACAACTAGGTACACGGGCGGTCACAACTTAGCATTTTCGATACGGCCTCCCTCACACGACCCGACCCGAACGCGTTTCCTTGGGCGCCCTCACACGGCACGACCTGACCCGCCCTAACGAAGGCACAAAGGAGCAAACGGTGATCGGGTCGCACGAACGTGCACAAGGCACAGGGGCGGTCACAACTTAGCATTTTTTATACGGCCTCCCTCACACGACCCGACCCGAACACGTTTCCTTGGGCGCCCTCACATGGCACGACCCGACCCGCCCGAACGAAGGCACAAGGGAGCAAACGGAAAACGGGTCGCACGAACGTGCACAAGGCACACGAGCAGTCACGACTTAGCATTTTTTATACGGCCCCCCCTCGCACGGCACGACCCGACCCGACCCGCCCGAACGAAGGCACAAGGGAGCAAATCGGAAACTGGGCGCGCGAACGTGCACAAGGCACGCGGGCGGTCACAACTTAGCATTTTTTATACGGCCGCCCTCACACGACCCGACCCGAACGCGTTTCCTTGGGCGCCCTCACGCGACCCGACCCGACCGAACGCGTTTCCCTGCTCGAAGGTATGCATCCCATAGTGCATCAAAATCAAGACCAGTCTCGATCTCAGTTCCTCAGTGAACCAGATACTGCAAGATCATTGTAGTATGAAGCCTCCAATGAATGAAACTCCACCATGAACTCCCACGCATCATCCTATCCCAAGCGTTGGCAAGCATACTTGTATTGCCCGCGAGTGCCACCACAAGTTGTTCTCACCCTGCAAGTCATATGAATGTGCTCGTAGGCTGCTCATCCAACCAATGTCTTGTTGCTCAAAGTGAACAACGTCCATCAGCCCATCTATAAAAGATCTCCATGTAGCACCAACAATCGATCATGCTCAGCATGTTCCTTCTTGACACTCCTCCATGATGCTCATAAGTGGGCACCCAGTAAGTGCACCTGCATAATGTCTCCACATAATGTCCTGCCATGCCCTCGTGTCAATGTACATGACTTTGGTTTCCCATGTGTCCATCAAGAGTAGACTCGCCTCAACCCCAGTCACCATCATGTGTATAGTGTACGGGCTAAGTGCCCTCGGTCACTTCTACCATCATCATCATGGGTACTTCCTCCAAGGCTTCTCCCCCGCTAAAGGTGCACCAAGAGTTCCTTCTTGGTTGTAAGCCATGAAGAAGTCTACCCGGACAATGTGCCCTACCACCAAGGCAGTCCATGAGTCATGCCGGGCACCTAGCCAGTTTCCATGTGGCTAAGCATGACCCGTATCTATCACAGAGATCATCAAGTTCCACCCTTGTCACGGGAATTTGAACCTACTAGAGCGAGGTCACAAATTTCCCTATCGAGGCCTACAACAAGAAATGCTCCCCTTGCTTCTCCAATGTACAAGGTTCCATCATAGTCATCGAGGAAAGGTCCTCCATGGTATTGGAAAAGAAGTCATCTTCTTTCCCATCCCTGCATACGGTCCATCTCCCAGATGCTCAATTGAAACACAAGCCATGTCTTCATGAAGAATCTCTAAGCGAGTGTCCTCCGTCCTCATCAATGTATGCAATGCTTCTGATCCTGGTACCGCCTGCTCATAAAGTTCCTCCTCGATCATTGTCACTTCTGCAAAATTTTCATGTGGTTCATCCCCCAATGCCTGCAATGTGCTTGGTCCAGGTTCAACTTGTTCCACGAGTTCTTCCTCGATCATATCCGCATCCTCAACAGCCTCCCCAGAATCATCCATCACCGATGCTTGCGATGTGCTTGGCCCTGGTCCAACCTGTTCATCAAGTTCGTCCTCGACTTCTACCACATCTGCAACATCCTTGTGAGAATCGTCCACCATCAATGCTTGTAATGTGCTTGGTCCTGGTCCAACTTGTTCATCAGCTTCTTTCTTGACTTCAATCACATCTACAACATCCTTTGGTTCGGCCACAGTGGGCTTCATGCCACCATGCTTCATCTTTCCAAGGTCTCTAAGCTTGAGAAGCTTATCAATTAACTTCCTTCGCTCTTCTTCCACCTTGTCCATTTCTGCTCGGAGAATTCTCACTTTCTTCATAAGTCGAAACATTTCATCTTTTCTCATGCCAGACGTCCTCCTCTTGCACAATGTATCAATGGTCCGACTCGCCTCATCAAACTCCTTTTCCACTTCCTTCGACTTCTCTTTAATTTCTTTGAAGTTCATTTCCAATGAAACAAACTCATCCATCAAGCTTCAATACCACCTGCAACGCTGCAACGGTATCCCTGCTCAATAATAATAATAATAATAATAATAATAAAGCCACAAAAATGTAGCTCTGATACCAACTATCACGCCCTTATACCTGTGGTAGTCTCCCAACCGCTCTATAGACGGGTGCGGCACTACCTTATTTTTCTCTTTTCAAATACTCAATAAGTAGACTACGCCTAACTCAACACTTGTTTAATTCATCTTCCAAAGTGCTCCTGTGCGGAAATAAAACAGCAATAAACATCAATATCAAACCACATGAACGCCCATACATTCAAGGGAGGGGCAAATCCCGTTAATAAGTCTGCCCAGTATTATGCTTCAATAAATATGTACAATCTGCAATAACTATACAGCCAAGCCTCCATAAACCATTTATGCTTCTTGCCAAATGTGCTTGTACCTGGGTCTAGCCTTAACAGCTTCCCAACAGTGCAAAAAATCCAAAGGAACCCCAAAATTCCTTTTCAGAACATGTTTACAGTGCAACGTGTTCTCGGTTCGGAGTAGATCACTCGGGTCACGGGCCCAGCCCTCGGCACCCTCAGACGTTTCCGCGCGCGGGTCACGGGTCACCGAGTGCGCACGCGTTTCTGAACGCGCGGTCGGCAGGCCCGACCTGGCCGAGCAGTGCTCCCAGCGCCTTCAAACACTGTTCCGCGCGTCCGGAACGCGGGCGCGCTGCACGAACCCGACTCGACCTGAACGCGCCCGCCCTGAACACTGTTCTCCACGCGTCCTGCGGAAGGAACCCGACTCGACCATGCACTAAACACTGCACCGCACGCGCCCTGCGGAAGGAACCCGACTCGACCATGCACTAAACACTGCACCGCACGCGCCCTGCGGAAGGAACCCGACTCGACCTGCGGGTGAACGCCGAACGGGTTTTTACCCGGCTCGACCCAGACTCCGTTTCCCTGCTGCGGCTTCGCCCTCCACCCTCGACCTTCGCTCTGGCTCGAGCATTAGCTTTCCAATGGTGGAATCAGCAAGATGTTGATGCCCTTCTTTCTTTCCTTTATCGTCCATCGCACGTCCTCCTTTCGTATGTGCCTTTGCCCACACATTGCTTCCATGGGTGGGGCTTGACCCATATGAGGCCGACCCAGTAAACGCCCATAAAGCCTTGGTTACGACGTGGCATTTCCTCCTTAACGTCGGCTTGCCACCACGACCGGCCTATAAAACCTCCAAGCCAACACACGGCCATTTTTGGACGCGTTTATGCACGTCGCTCCTAAACGTCGCACGGTCACCGTGATAACGTTGCATAATAGCCGGACGATGTTTTCGTCCGTCGGCGCGCCCGTCTAACCTTCCGTCGTGGTTTCCGTCGTTCGTCGCATGTCCACCGAACGCTTCCAACGCCTTCCGTCGTCGTCCTCGGCTCGTGGGTCTTACAGGGGCGGTTTTCGTCGCGGCGGGCGTATAATTGGACGGTGTCCATTGAGCAGGGACATGGAAACCTTACATTTCGCACAGTTGGGCGACTGTCGTCACGGCGGGGCGAGGAAGCCTGTCACGCCCCTAGACCTTCGGTGACCTTTCAA
>JAXQQM020073893.1:7500-70000 GCA_034641835.2 Pinus albicaulis | reverse complement strand
AGAACACGGAGCGAAGGGGGAATTGTTCACATATGCCTCCAAGGACGAGCATGGCCAACATTACCGCTCATGTGCTACCGAGTGGGGATGGAGAGAATTGGAATGTCGACCACCCTACAAATGACCCAAGGCCACTCTTCAGGCACACCCGACAAGCTGCTCAATTACCAACCCACCTTTCACACGAAAATCCAACCCCTCCCCCCACCGAAAGGGGGAGGAGGTGAACAATATAGCGAGGAGCCGATTTCACGAAGCCAACGAGACAAAAGCCCACCTCTCCAACCCACCAAAAAGGGAGGAGGTGAACAATATGGCGAAGAGCCAACATCGACGGAGCCAACGAGCGAGCAAGGGGCACGAGAGCGACATAGGCGACCCGCCAGTTGTCTCAAGGAGCCACAGAGAGCGACCTCGTCCACCTCTGAGAACACAGAGCGGAAGGGTAACTCTTTTCACATATGCCTCCCAGGACAAGCATGGCCAACATTACCGCTCATGCGCTACCGAGTGGGGATGGAGAGAAGACGAGAGTCGACGACCCTACAAATGACCCAAGGCCACTCTTCAGGCACACCCGAACAAGCAACTCAGTTACCAACCCACCTTTCACACGAAAATCCAACCCCTCCCCCCACCGAAAGGGGGAGGAGGTGAACAATATACCGAGGAGCCGATTTCACGAAGCCAACGAGACAAAAACCCACCTCTCCAACCCACCAAAAAGGGAGGAGGTGAAGAATATGGCGAAGAGCCAACATCGACGGAGCCAACGAGCGAGCAAGGGGCACGAGAGCGACATAGGCGGCCGGCCAGTTGTCTCAAGGAGCCACACAGAGCGACCTCGTCCACCTCTGAGAACACAGAGCGGAAGGGTAACTCTTTTCACATATGCCTCCCAGGACAAGCATGGCCAACATTACCGCTCATGCGCTGCCGAGTGGGGATGGAGAGAAGACGAGAGTCGATGACCCTACAAATGACCCAAGGCCACTCTTCAGGCACACCTGAACAAGCAACTCAGTTACCAACCCACCTTTCACACGAAAATCCAACCCCTCCCCCCACCGAAAGGGGAGGAGGTGAACAATATACCGAGGAGCCGATTTCACGAAGCCAACGAGGCAAAAGCCCACCTCTCCAACCCACCAAAAAGGGAGGAGGTGAACAATATGGCGAAGAGCCAACATCGACGGAGCCAACGAGCGAGCAAGGGGCACGAGAGCGACATAGGCGACCGGCCAGTTGTCTCAAGGAGCCACACAGAGCGACCTCGTCCAACTCTGAGAACACAGAGCGGAAGGGTAACTCTTTTCACATATGCCTCCCAGGACAAGCATGGCCAACATTACCGCTGATGCGCTACCGAGTGGGGATGGAGAGAAGACGAGAGTCGACGACCCTACAAATGACCCAAGGCCACTCTTCAGGCACACCCGAACAAGCAACTCAGTTACCAACCCACCTTTCACACGAAAATCCAACCCCTCCCCCCACCGAAAGGGGGAGGAGGTGAACAATATACCGAGGAGCCGATTTCACGAAGCCAACGGGACAAAAGCCCACCTCTCCAACCCACCAAAAAGGGAGGAGGTGAAGAATATGGCGAAGAGCCAACATCGACGGAGCCAACGAGCGAGCAAGGGGCACGAGAGCGACATAGGCGACCGGCCAGTTGTCTCAAGGAGCCACACAGAGCGACCTCGTCCAACTCTGAGAACACAGAGCGGAAGGGTAACTCTTTTCACATATGCCTCCCAGGGCAAGCATGGCCAACATTACCGCTCATGCGCTACCGAGTGGGGATGGAGAGAAGCCGAGAGTCGACGACCCTACAAATGACCCAAGGCCACTCTTCAGGCACACCCGAACAAGCAACTCAGTTACCAACCCACCTTTCACACGAAAATCCAACCCCTCCCCGCACCGAAAGGGGGAGGAGGTGAACAATATACCGAGGAGCCGATTTCACGAAGCCAACGAGACAAAAGCCCACCTCTCCAACCCACCAAAAAGGGGGGAGGTGAACAATATGGCGAAGAGCCAACATCGACGGAGCCAACGAGCGAGCAAGGGGCACGAGAGCGACATAGGCGACCGGCCAGTTGTCTCAGGGAGCCACACAGAGCGACCTCGTCCAACTCTGAGAACACAGAGCGGAAGGGTAACTCTTTTCACATATGCCTCCCAGGACAAGCATGGCCAACGTTACCGCTCATGCACTACCGAGTGGGGATGGAGAGAAGACGAGAGTCGACGACCCTACAAATGACCCAAGGCCACTCTTCAGGCACACCCGAACAAGCAACTCAGTTACCAACCCACCTTTCACACGAAAATCCAACCCCTCCCCCCACCGAAAGGGGGAGGAGGTGAACAATATCCCGAGGAGCCGATTTCACGAAGCCAACGAGACAAAAGCCCACCTCTCCAACCCACCAAAAAGGGAGGAGGTGAACAATATGGCGAAGAGCCAACATCGACGGAGCCAACGAGCGAGCAAGGGGCACGAGGGCGACATAGGCGACCGGCCAGTTGTCTCAAGGAGCCACACAGAGCGACCTCGTCCAACTCTGAGAACACAGAGCGAAAGGGTAACTCTTTTCACATATGCCTCCCGGGACAAGCATGGCCAACATTACCGCTCATGCGCTACCGAGTGGGGATGGAGAGAAGACGAGAGTCGACGACCCTACAAATGACCCAAGGCCACTCTTCGGGCACACCCGAACAAGCAACTCAGTTACCAACCCACCTTTCACACGAAAATCCAACCCCTCCCCCCACCGAAAGGGGAGGAGGTGAACAATATACCGAGGAGCCGATTTCACGAAGCCAACGAGACAAAAGCCCACCTCTCCCACCCACCAAAAGGGGAGGAGGTGAACAATATGGCGAAGAGCCAACATCGACGGAGCCAACGAGCGAGCAAGGGGCACGAGAGCGACATAGGCGACCGGCCGGTTGTCTCAAGGAGCCACACAGAGCGACCTCGTCCAACTCTGAGAACACAGAGCGGAAGGGTAACTCTTTTCACATATGCCTCCCAGGACAAGCATGGCCAACATTACCGCTCATCCGCTACCGAGTGGGGATGGAGAGAAGACGAGAGTCGACGACCCTACAAATGACCCAAGGCCACTCTTCAGGCACACCCGAACAAGCAACTCAGTTACCAACCCACCTTTCACACGAAAACCCAACCCCTCCCCCCACCGAAAGTGGAGGAGGTGAACAATATACCGAGGAGCCGATTTCACGAAGCCAACGAGACAAAAGCCCACCTCTCCCACCCACCAAAAAGGGAGGAGGTGAACAATATGGCGAAGAGCCAACATCGACGGAGCCAACGAGCGGGCAAGGGGCACGAGAGCAACATAGGCGACCGACCAGTTGTCTCAAGGAGCCACACAGAGCGACCTCATCCAACTCTGAGAACACAGAGCGAAAGGGTAACTCTTTTCACATATGCCTCCCAGGACAAGCATGGCCAACATTACCGCTCATGCGCTACCGAGTGGGGAAGGAGAGAAGATGAGAGTCGACGACCCTACAAATGACCCAAGGCCACTCTTCAGGCACACCCGAACAAACAACTCAGTTACCAACCCACCTTTCACACGAAAATCCAACCCCTCCCCCCACAAGCAAGCAAAACGGGAGGAGAAGAACAATATAGAGAAGAGCCGACATCGACAAAGCCAACGAGCGACATATCAAACGCTGATTTCAACAGAGCAAACGTGCGACCAAGGGGCACGAGAGAGAGTTACCGGAGCGCCGATTTCAACAACGCCAACAGGCAGCCAGTCATCTCAAAGAGCCACACACAACAACCCCATCCAAATGCTAGAAAACAGAGTGGACGGGAGAGATTGTTCAAACATGCCTCCAAGGACAAGCATGGCCAACATTACTGCTCATATGCTACCGAGTGGTGATGGAGAGAAGAAAGTCGACGACCCTACAAATGACCCAAGGCCATTCTTCAGGCACAACCGAGCAAAACAACTCAATTACCAACCCACCTTTCACACGAAAAGCAAAATCTGATAGGCGCACCCTCGGACAAAACAGGGCGACCTGAACGCCCCCGTCCGTGCGCCCTCACCCGGGGCGACACGGAGCGCCCCCCCGATCGGACGCACATGGGAGCAAACGGCAAACGGGCCGCCCGGACGTGCACAAGGCACCCGGGCGGTTGCAACTTAGCAAATATGGCACCGGCGCCCTCGGGCCAAACGACCCGACCCGAACGGACGCCCTCACCCGGCACGCCCAAATGACCCGACCCGAATGAACGCCCTCACCCGGGGCGACACGACGCGCCCACCCGAACGGACGCACATGAGCAAACGGGCCGCCCGGACGTGCACAAGGCACCCGGGCGGTCACAACTTAGCAAATCTGACACGGGCGCCCTCGGGCCAAACGACCCGACCCGAACGGACGCCCTCACCCGGCACGCCCACCCGAACGAACGCCATCACCCGGCGCGACACGACACGCCCGACCCGAACGGACGCTCATGGTAGCAAACGGCAAACGAACCGCCCGGACGTGCACAAGGCACCCGGGCGGTCACAGCTTAGCAAATCTGACACGGGCGCCCTCGGGCCAAACGACCCGACCCGAACGGACGCCCTCACCCGGCACGCCCACCCGAACGAACGACATCACCCGGCGCGACACGACACGCCCAACCCGAACGGACGCTCATGGGAGCAAACGGCAAACGAGCCGCCCGGACGTGCACAAGGCACCCGGGCGGTCACAACTTAGCAAATCTGACACGGGCGCCTTCGGCCCAAACGACCCGACCCGAACGGACGCCCTCCCCCGGCACGACACGACACGCCCACCCGTAAGGACGCACATGGGAGCAAACGGCAAACGGGCCGCCCGGACGTGCACAAGGCACCCGGGCGGTCACAACTTAGCAAATCTGACACGGGCGCCCTCGGGCCAAACGACCCCACCCGAACGGACGACCTCACCTAGCACGCCCGCCCGAACGGACGCCCTCACCCGGCACGACACGGCGCGCCCACCCGAACGGACGCCCTCACCCGGCACGACACGGCGCGCCCACCCGAACGGACGCACATGGGAGCAAACAGCAAACGGGCCGCCCGGACGTGCACAAGGCACCCGGGCGGTCACAACTTAGCAAATCTGACACGGGCGCCCTCGGGCCAAACCACCCGACCCGAACGGACGCCCTCACCCGGCACGACACGGCACGCCCACCCAAACGGTCGCACATGGGAGCAAACGGCAAACGGGCCGCCCGGACGTGCACAAGGCACCCGGGCGGTCACAACTTAGCAAATCTGACACGGGCGCCCTCGGTCCATACCACCCGACCCGAACGGACGCCCTCGCCCGGCACGACCACCCGAACGGACGCCCTCACCCGGCACGACACGACGCGCCCACCCAAACGGTCGCACATGGGAGCAAACGGCAAACGGCCCGCCCGGACGTGCACAAGGCACCCGGGCGGTCACAACTTAGCAAATCTGACACGGGCGCCCTCGACCGGACACGACCCGAACGGACGCCCTCGCCCGGCACGCCCACTCGAACGGTCGCCATCGTGCCGCACGACCAAACGACACGAACGGACGCCCTCACACGGCACGCCCACACGAACGGACGCCCTCGCCCGGCGCGACACGACGCGCCCAACCAAACGGTCGCACATGGGAGCAAACGGCAAACGGGCCGCCCGGACGTGCACAAGGCACCCGGGCGGTCACAACTTAGCAATTCTGACACGGGCGCCCTCGGGCCAAACGACCCGACCCGACCCGAACGGACGCCCTCGCCCGGCACGCCCACTCGAACGGTCGCCATCGTGCCGCACGACCAAACGACACGACACGAACGGACGCCCTCACCCGGCAGGCCCACACGAACGGACGCCCTCACCCGGCGCGACACGGCACGGCCGTCCAAACGAACGCACATGGGAGCAAACGGCAAACGGCCCGCCCGGACGTGCACAAGGCACCCGGGCGGTCACAACTTAGCAAATCTGACACGGGCGCCCTCGGCCGGAACGACCCGACCCGACCCGAACGGACGCCCTCGCCCGGCACGCCCACCCGAACGGTCGCCATCGTGCCGCACGACCAAACGACACGACACGAACGGACTCCCTCACCCGGCACGCCCACACGAACGGACGCCCTCACCCGGCGCGACACGGCACGGCCGACCAAACGAACGCACATGGGAGCAAACGGCAAACGGCCCGCCCGGACGTGCACAAGGCACCCGGGCGGTCACAACTTAGCAAATCTGACACGGGCGCCCTCGGCCCGAACGACCCGACCAGACCCGAACGGACGCCCTCGCCCGGCACGCCCACCCGAACGGTCGCCATCGTGCCGCACGACCAAACGACACGACACGAACGGACGCCCTCACCCGGCACGCCCACACGAACGGACGCCCTCACCCGGCGCGACACGGCACGCCCGACCAAACGAACGCACATGGGAGCAAACGGCAAACGGCCCGCCCGGACGTGCACAAGGCACCCGGGCGGTCACAACTTAGCAAATCTGACACGGGCGCCCTCGGCCCGAACGACCCGACCCGACCCGAACGGACGCCATCGCCCGGCACGCCCACACGAACGGTCGCCATCGTGCCGCACGACCAAACGACACGACACGAACGGACGCCCTCACCCGGCACGACCGAACGGACGCACATTGGAGCAAACGGCAAACGGGCCGCCCGGGCGTGCACAAGGCACCCGGGCGGTCACAACTTAGCAAATCTGACACGGGCGCCCTCGGGCCAAACGACCCGACCCGACCCGAACGGACGCCCTCGCCCGGCACCCCCACCCGAACGGTCGCCATCGTGCCGCACGACCAAACGACACGACACGAACGGAAGCCCTCACCCGGCACGACCGAACGGACGCACATGGGAGCAAACGGCAAACGGGCCGCCCGGACGTGCACAAGGCACCCGGGCGGTCACAACTTAGCAAATTTGACACGGGCGCCCTCGGGCCAAACGACCCGACCCGAACCGAACGGACGCCCTCGCCCGGCACGCCCACCCGAACGGACGCCCTCGCCCGGCACGACCGAACGACCCGACCCGAACGGACGCCCTCACCGAAGCACGGCCGACAGGACGCACATTGGAACAAACGGCAAGCAGGCGCGAGCGTCTAGAGCACCAGGAGGCGACGGTCTAACTTATGCATCGACACGGGCGCCCTCGGGCCCAAACGACCCGACCGACCGAACGGACGCCCTCGCCGGCACGCACGAGAACGGACGCCATCGTGCGCGCGGACGAGCGTCGGACCGAACGGAGGACGCCCTCACCGGCACCGGCCGACGACCCGGCCGAACGGACGCCCTCGCCGGCACGGCCGAACGACACGACGAACGGACGCACATGGAGCAAGCGGCAAGCGGGCCGCCGGGCGTGCACAAGGCACCGGCGGTCACAGCAGCAAATCTGACACGGGCGCCCTCGGCCCGAACGACCCGACCCGACCCGAACGGACGCCCTCGCCCGGCACGCCCACCCGAACGGTCGCCATCGTGCCGCACGACCAAACGACACGACACGAACGGACGCCCTCACCCGGCACGACCGAACGACCCGACCCGAACGGACGCCCTCGCCCACACGCCCACCCGAACCCCGACCAGAACGGACGCCCATGGAGCAAACGCAAACGAGACGCGGACGTGCAGGCACCGGCGGTCCTGCTCGAATATGGCACGGGCGCCTCGGGCCAGCGACCCGACCCGGCCGAACGGACGCCCTCGCCGGCACGCCCACCGACGGACGCCCTCGCCGTACAGCGAGAACGGCAGAGCCCGAACGGACGCCCTCACCCGAACGGACGCCCTCACCCGGCACGACCGAACGACCCGACCCGAACGGACGCCCTCGCCCGGCACGCCCACCGAAACGGACGCCCTGCGCCGGCCGGCGAACGACCCGACCCGAACGGACGCCCTCACCCGAACGGACGCCCTCACCCGGCACGACCGAACGACCCGACCCGAACGGACGCCCTCGCCCGGCACGACCGAACGACCCGACCCGAACGGACGCCCTCACCCGGCGCGCCCGACCAAACGGGCGCACATGGGAGCAAACGGCAAACGGGCCGCTCGGACGTGCACAAGGCACCCGGGCGGTCACAACTTAGCAAATCTGACACGGGCGCCCTCGGGCCAGCGGCCGGGCAGGCCCGAACGGACGCCCTCACCGGCACGGCCGAACGACCCGGCCGACGGACGCCCTCACCGGCACGCAGGCCAAGCGGACGCACATGGGAAGCGAAGCGGCAAACGGAGCCGCCGGACGTGCAAGGCACCGAGGCGGTCACAACGCAAATCGACACGGCGCCCTGGGGCCAAGCGGCCGGCCCGACCCGACCCGAACGGACGCCCTCACCGGCCGCCCACCCGAACGGACGCCCTCGGGCAAAACGACCCGACCGCCACGAACGGGCCCCTCACCGGCACGACCAAACGACCCGACCCGACCCGACCCGAACGGACGCCCTCACCGGCACGCCCAGGCAGGCCGACCGAACGGACGCCCTCACCGCCTTCCCAGGCCCGACCCGACCGAACGGACGCCCTCACCGGCACGCCCACCCGACCCGACCGGCCGACCCGCCCCGACCCGAACGGACGCCCTCACCCGCCACGACCAAACGACCCGACCCGACCCGAACGGACGCCCTCACCCGCCACGACCAAACGACCCGACCCGAACGGACGCCCTCACCCGGCACGACCGAACGACCCGACCCGACCCGAACGGACGCACATGGGACCAAACGGCAAACGGGCCGCACGGACGTGCACAAGGCACCCGGGCGGTCACAACTTAGCAAATCTGACACGGGCGCCCTCCGACCAAACGGCCCGAGCCGGACGGACGCCCTCACCCGGTGCCACACGACCCGCCCGACCGAACGGACGCACATGGGAGCAAACGGCAAACGGGTCGCTCGGACGTGCACAAGGCACCCGGGCGGTCACAACTTAGCAAATCTGATACGGGCGCCCTCGGCCCAAACGACTCGACCCGAACGCCTTTGGCCGGGCGCCCTCACCGGACGCGCCCGACCCGACCCGAACGCGTTTGGCTGGGTGAGTCGGGTGACCCAAGACTGGGCGCCTCTGCACGAACTGCACTACAGTGCGGAAGCCATTCCGGAAGCGTCCGGAGTCGGAATTGAGTGCCGTAAATTGTAGAATGTGCGTATTGACGGGCCGCATCTAACCGTACAGTTGGGAAGCGGATTGGACACACAGGGAGCTCGAGGGACGGTCTAAACTGATTTGTAGTGCCGATTTGAGTGACCCGCCAGCACTTGGGCAGTTTTGTGCAGGATATTCCCAAGGTGAATTCTGATGATTGTAAATGATTGCTGTAGGCTAGTTTGATGGTTGACAAGCCTTAGGGCTTGGTCAAAAGGCTAACTTGCCTTGCCAAGGAGCAGAAGTGGCTTCTGCTGGACTGGAACTTATTATTTCATATTTATCATTATTAACAGGGAATTGCCCCTCCCTTGTATGTATGAGCAGACTTGTGGATTGATAATGATGTTTATGTTTATTTCCGCATATAGAGAGAACCTTTGGTTAATAACTAACAAGTGTTGCTAAAGGCGTAGTCTATATACTTGAGTATTTGGAAAAAGAAAAAAGTACGGTAGTGCCGCACCCGTCTATAGCGTGGTTGAAAGACACCGAAGGTATAGGGACGTGACAACTAGGCACACGGGCGGTCACAACTTAGCATTTTCGATACGGCCTCCCTCACACGACCCGACCCGAACGCGTTTCCTTGGGCGCCCTCACACGGCACGACCTGACCCGCCCTAACGAGGGCACAAAGGAGCAAACGGCAATCGGGTCACACGAACGTGCACAAGGCACAGGGGCGGTCACAACTTAGCATTTTTTATACGGCCTCCTTCACACGACACGACCCGAACACGTTTCCTTGGGCGCCCTCACACGGCACGACCCGACCCGCCCGAACGAAGGCACAAGGGAGCAAACGAAAAACGGGTCGCACGAACGTGCACAAGGCACACGAGCAGTCACAACTTAGCATTTTTTATACGGCCCCCCTCGCACGGCACGGCACGACCCGAGCCGACCCGCCCGAACGAAGGCACAAGGGAGCAAATCGGAAACTGGCCGCGCGAACGTGCACAAGGCACGCGGGCGGTCACAACTTAGCCTTTTTTATATGGCCGCCCTCACACGACCCGACCCGAACGCGTTTCCTTGGGCGCCCTCACGCGACCCGACCCGACCGAACGCGTTTCCCTGCTCGAAGGTATGCATCCCATAGTGCATCAAAATCAAGACCAGTCTCGATCTCAGTTCCTCAGTGAACCAGATATTGCAAGATCATTGTAGTATGAAGCCTCCAATGAATGAAACTCCACCATGAACTCCCACGCATCATCCTATCCAAAGCGTTGGCAAGCATACTTGTATTGCCCGCGAGTGCCACCACAAGTTGTTCTCACCCTGCAAGTCATATGAATGTGCTCGTAGGCCGCTCATCCAACCAATGTCTTGTTGCTCAAAGTGAACAACGTCCATCAGCCCATCTATAAAAGATCTCCATGTAGCACCAACAATCGATCATGCTCAGCATATTCCTTCTTCACACTCCTCCATGATGCTCATAAGTGGGCACCCAGTAAGTGCACCTGCATAATGTCTCCACATAATGTCCTGCCATGCCCTCGTGTCAATGTACATGACTTTGTTTTCCCATGTGTCCATCAAGAGTAGACTCGCCTCAACCCCAGTCACCATCACGTGTATAGTGTACAGGCTAAGTGCCCTCGGTCACTTCTACCATCATAATCATGGGTACTTCCTCCAAGGCTTCTCCCCCGCTAAAGGTGCACCAAGAGTTCCTTCTTGGTTGTAAGCCATGAAGAAGTCTACCCAGACAATGTGCCCTACCACCAAGGCAGTCCATGAGTCATGCCGGGCACCTGGCCAGTTTCCATGTGGCTAAGCATGACCCGTATCTATCACAGAGATCATCAAGTTCCACCCTTGTCACGGGAATTTGAACCTACTAGAGCGAGGTCACAACTTTCCCTATCAAGGCCTACAACAAGAAATGCTCCCCTTGCTTCTCCAATGTACAAGGTTACATCATAGTCATCCGAGGAAAGGTCCTCCATGGTATTGGAAAAGAAGTCATCTTCTTTCCCATCCCTGCATACGGTCCATCTCCCAGATGCTCAATTGAAACACGAGGCATGTCTTCATGAAGAATCTCTAAGCGAGTGTCCTCCGTCCTCATCAATGTCTGCAATGCTTCCGATCCTGGTACCGCCTGCTCATAAAGTTCCTCCTCGATCATTGTCACTTCTGCAAAATTTTCATGTGGTTCATCCCCCAATGCCTGCAATGTGCTTGGTCCAGGTTCAACTTGTTCAACGAGTTCTTCCTCGATCATATCCGCATCCTCAACATCCTCCCCAGAATCATCCATCACCGATGCTTGCGATGTGCTTGGCCCTGGTCCAACCTGTTCATCAAGTTCGTCCTCGACTTCTACCACATCTGCAACATCCTTGTGAGAATCGTCCACCATCAATTCTTGTAATGTGCTTGGTCCTGGTCCAACTTGTTCATCAGCTTCTTCCTTGACTTCAATCACATCTACAACATCCTTTGGTTCGGCCACAGTGGGCTTCATGCCACCATGCTTCATCTTTCCAAGGTCTCTAAGCTTGAGAAGCTTATCGATTAACTTCCTTCGCTCTTCTTCCACCTTGTCCATTTCTGCTCGGAGAATTCTCACTTTCTTCATAAGTCGAAACATTTCATCTTTTCTCATGCCATATGTCCTCCTCTTGCACAATGTATCAATGGTCCGACTCGCCTCATCAAACTCCTTTTCCACTTCCTTCGACTTCTCTTTAATTTCTTTGAAGTTCATTTCCAATGAAACAAACTCATCCATCAAACTTCAATACCACCTGCAACGCTGCAACGGTATCCCTGCTCAATAATAATAATAATAATAAAAGCCACAAAAATGTAGCTCTGATACCAACTGTCACGCCCTTATACCTGTGGTAGTCTCCCAACCACTCTATAGACGGGTGCGGCACTACCTTATTTTTCTCTTTTCAAATACTCAATAAGTAGACTACGCCTAACTCAACACTTGTTTAATTAATCTTTCAAAGTGCTCCTGTGCGGAAATAAAACAACAATAAACATCAATATCAAACCACATGAACGCCCATACATTCAAGGGAGGGGCAAATCCCGTTAATAAGTCTGCCCAGTATTATGCTTCAATAAATATGTACAATCTGCAATAACTATACAACCAAACCTCCATAAACCATTTATGCTTCTTGCCAAATGTGCTTGTACCTGGGTCTAGCCTTAACAGCTTCCCAACAGTGCAAAAAATCCAAAGGAACCCCAAAATTCCCTTTCAGAACATGTTTATGAAGTCTGCGCGAATTCTGGTTCGAGTGGGTCACACGGGTCACAGACGCCCTCGGCACCCTGAACGCGTTTCCGCACGCGGGTCACCGGGGTCACGGTCTGCACGCGTTTCCTGAACACGTTCGACCCGACCCGACCCTGCTGAACGAACTCCGCGCCTTCAAACACTGTTCCGCGCGTCCGGAACGCGGGCGCGCTGCACGAACCCGACTCGACCTGAACGCGCCCGCCCTGAACACTGTTCTCCACGCGTCCTGCGGAAGGAACCCGACTCGACCATGCACTAAACCCTGCACCGCACGCGCCCTGCGGAAGGAACCCGACTCGACCATGCACTAAACACTGCACCGCACGCGCCCTGCGGAAGGAACCCGACTCGACCTGCGGGTGAACGCCGAACGGGTTTTACCCGACTCGACCCAGACTCCGTTTCCCTGCTGCGGCTTCGCCCTCCACCCTCGACCTTCGCTCTGGCTCGAGCATTAGCTTTCCAATGGTGGAATCAGCAAGATGTTGATGTCCTTCTTTCTTTCCTTTATCGTCCATCGCTCGTCCTCCTTTCGTATGTGCCTTTGCCCACACATTGCTTCCATGGGTGGGGCTTGACCCATATGAGGCCGACCCAGTAAACGCCCATAAAGCCTTGGTTACGACGTGGCATTTCCTCCTTAACGTCGGCTTGCCACCCCGGCCGGCCTATAAAACCTCCAAGCCAACACACGGCCATTTTTGGACGCGTTTATGCACGTCGCTCCTAAACGTCGCACGGTCACCGTGATAACGTTGCATAGTAGCCGGACGATGTTTTCGTCCGTCGGCGCGCCCGTCTAACCTTCCGTCGTGGTTTCCGTCGTTCGTCGCATGTCCACCGAACGCTTCCAGCGCCTTCCGTCGTCGTCCTCGGCTCGTGGGTCTTACAGGGGCGGTTTCCGTCGCGGCGGGCGTATAATTGGACGGTGTCCATTGAGCAGGGACATGGAAACCTTACATTTCGCACAGTTGGGCGACTGTCGTCACGACGGGGCGAGGAAACCTGTCACGCCCCTAGACCTTCGGTGACCTTTCAACCGTGCTATAGACGGGGTGCGGCACTACCGTACTTCTCCTTTTCGTAATACTCAAGTATGTAGACTACGCCTTTAGCAACACTTGTTAAATTAGTTAATCAAATGTTATTTCAATGTGTGGAAAACATGAACATCATCATCACATCCACAGTGTACGCCCATACATACAAGGGAGGGGCAACTCCCAGTTAATAATGGGTCTGCCCGATAATATGTTTCATAAATACGAAATAGAGTATAAGTTCCAATCCAGAAAAAGACCCCCTTTGCTCTTTGGCAAGGCAAGTCACTTTTTGTCCAAGCTTACAATGCTTGACAATCATTAACTAGCCCACAACAATCGTTTACAGCACTAGAATTCACCTCGGGAATATCCTGCATAAAACTGCCCAAGTGCTGCCGCGTCACTCGGGTCGGCACTGCAAATGGTTTCAGACCTCCCCGCGAGCTCTCCGTCTGTCCAATCCGCTCCCCCATCTATGTGGTTAGCTCCGTCCCATCAAAACGCACCTGCTTCAACTTTCGGCACTCAGTTCCGACTCACGATGCCTTCAGAACGACCTCTGAACTGAAGCTCGGATCGTGCGGACGCCCTGCGGAGAAGTTCCGCACGCCCTGCACGTATGTCGCACGACTCGACCCGCGCGCTGCCCGACTCGACCCGTCCTGCGGTGCGGATGCCCGGCGGAGGAATTCCGCACGCCCTGCACGTCAACAACCTGGCTCGACCCGCGCTCGCCCTGCGTTCACCGCCGCCGTGTTTCCTTCACCAACGAGCTGTTGGCTTAGCTCGTGGTGCTCCAATGCGCTCGCACTCAGATGCTTGCTTGATCGTTGGTTGGATGACTTCTCCGTCATCCGCACGACGTATTGATACGCGTATCATGTGCGTGTGCGTGGGTCACTCGGTCGGCAGGAACGGCCCCATCGTTCGGTGTCGCCCCACTCGTGTAGCGTCGGCGCTCAGCTTCCGTGCGTCGGTTCTGCCTGACTCCGCTTCTGTTTGTGACGTTTCGCTGTGCGATGAGTTTTCCAGCCACCGCCGCTGTGTGCGACAGCGCCCCGTGCCTTCGCCGCCACACGCGTCCGTGCGGTTGCGTCTGACGGCCTTGCATGCGTCGCACGGCGCCGAGGCGCCCAGACGAGGCGGCGCGGTCTCACGAAACCCGCGCCTCATGAAGTCTTGGGGCCTTGCAAAACCCAACCTTCCCCGCATTTGGACGGCTTCCGCCGCGACGAGGGGTGAAACCCCAAGTTCCGGAGACGGACCAGGGGAGCGGTTTCCGTCGCGCCGCGAAATGGGAGCCCCAAGTTCGCCAGGCTTGGGCGGTTCTTCGCCGTGCCGCGCGACGGAAACCACGAGTTCCGTAAACTTGGGCGATTACGGTCGTGCCGCGACATGGAAACCAAAGTTCCCCTGACCAGGGGCGCGGTTTTCGTCGGGGCGGGAGATGGAAACCGCAAGGTTCCCAGAACTAGGCGGTTTCCCTCGTGCCACGAAACAGAAGCCCCAAAGTTCCGCAGGCTTGGGCGGTTCTCAGTCGTGCCGCGACATGGAAACCCGAGCTCCCCGCACCGAGGCCACTCGCTTGTCAGAAGTGAATGGAAACTGAAGCCCGGAATTGGGTGGTATCCGTCGTGCCGCAAAATGGGAACCCCCGAGCTCCCGGGACCCTCGGTGGCTCGCCGCGCCGCGGAGCAGTCCCGGCTCCCGCACACGGCGGCGAGCCCGCCGCCGCTGATGACCCCAAGTACCCCGGGCCGGGGGTTGCGGTTTCCATCGCGGCGGACATGGGAACCCCAAGCCCCCGCACTTGGGAAATTTTCCGCCGTGCCACGAAATGGAAACCCGAGTTTCTCCAAATTGGGCGGCCGTCCGTCGTGCGGGCGAACAGCGGTTTGTATGCGCCGCGACATGGGAAAACCCCGGAGTTCCCGTAGGCTTGATCCGCGGTTTCGAAACACCACCAGTTCCCTAGACTTCGGCGACGGTTTCCATCGCCACAGAAACCCCAAGTTTCCAAGTAGGCGTAAAACATGAAACCGTTGTTTTCGTCCAAGCTGACATGGAAACCCCAAGTTTCCTGTCATGCCCGCCTGCAGCCGCGGGGCTGAACCTCAGCCTAGCGTGCTCTCTCGGGCGGGAGGATGCGGAAACCCTGGAAACCCAGGCTCTGCCTGGCCACGTGCCGCGACATGGAAATTTGGGGTTTCCATGCCACCGACCACAAGTTCCGCTAGACCGGGCGACCCTTCTCGTTAAATGGGCGTACGGAAACCCCAAATTTCCCGCCCCCAAGCAAGAAATGCATTTTCGAAGATGCGAACAAAAGAAACGACGTTTGAATGAAAAGGACCGAAGGTGAAATGGGGATAGTCGTCCGAATTTCGAGTAAGGACAAGAGCGAAGCTCCGAATCACAGCGACCAAGGGCCGACCCGGCGGATCGTGGCAACAAGTCATCACATTTACAATACCACAGCAGATAAGCCGCTCCTCGCAAAGGATTCTTCTCAACGACCGGCTTGAAATTGAAGTCAGCTCACCAGAGCAAGCCACGATCGCGGGGTTTGCAAATGATACCTGCCCCCGGGGCGACAAAGAGACGCCCTACCGGGTCGATGCGCCAAGAGTGACATGCACCGCTTCTAGCGTGGATTCGACTTAGAGGCGTTCGGGCCATAATCCGACACACCTGCAGCTTCGCTTCACTGGCTTTTCATCCACACACCAGTAGTCCAACGTTCTCCTCTGTACTAAGTTGAATTACTATTGCGGTGCTGCTCCATCAAGAGGGTAACCAACTCCGTCTCACGACGGTCTAAACCCGCCCACGCGTTCAGTCATGTATGGAATAACCAAATGTCTGGTAACTGTCACAATGATAGAAGAGCCGGCCATCAAGGATCAAAAGCAACGTCGCTATGAACGCTATCGCTACAAGCGTCATCTCGTGGTAACTTTCCACACCTCTGGGGCCACCCCAAGTCTAAAGGATCGATAGGCCACGTTTCACGCTTGTATTCGTATCGAAAATCAAAATCAAATGAGCTACCCTTTTGTTCCACACGATTTCTGTCTTCGTTGAGTCTATCTTAGGACACCCCAGCATTCTTATCAAGGCCGCCTAAAGCAACTCACCCTATTGTTCTGCCCAGATCAATTCATTTAAACGTGCTTTGCTGCTTTCAAAAAAATGTGGGCAAAGGCCCCGTCTCCGCCCACTAAGTAAAATAACGTTAAAAGTAGTGGTATTTCACGCCACGCCCGAAACACCACCCTGCCCACACCCCAAGTCATTTCACAAAGCCTGACTAGAGTCAAGCTCAACAGTATCTTTCCACACTTCGTCTGCTCCTCATTTGCTCACATAGGAGACAGCGAATCGCGATCCATCCATACACACATCGAGATGATCAGTGCACGGCTACCTTAAGAGAGTCATAGTTACTCCCGCCGTTTACCCTAGCGCTTGGTTGAATTTCTTTCACTTTGACATTCGCAGAATCGGCGTAAATCACATTGCGCGCATCCGCAGGACCATCGCAATGCTTTGTTTTAATTAAATGTTTCTGGACTGTCCGTACGCCGGCCGAGGCCACCGCCGCCGAGGAAGCCCCCAGGGGCATTCTATCAGAACACCGGCACGCGGATCGTCTCCGCCCTCGCCGCGAGAGCAGCCCGTGCGGTGACCACGACGCCACGAGGGTTGAGGGCGCAGACCCCAGCCTCCCACCGCAGCCAATCCTTCCTGCCATGGATCCGTTTTGCTCACTCTGCCTACATTGTTCTATTGACCGCAGGCTGTTCACCTTGAGACCCGATGCGGTTATGAGTACGACCTGGGCATGTCCTACCTCGGTCCCCCGCATTTTCAAGGGCCGCCGAGGGCGCACCGACACCGCAAGAGCCGCGTTCTTCCGCCCGCCTGACCCTATCCTCCGGTGAACCGATTCCGTGGTGGGCAAGTCGTTAAAAAGAAAAGATAACTCTTCCCGGCCCCGACGACGTCTCCGGATTTCCCAACGTTGCCGCCCGCCGCCATGTCCCGGTTCGGGAATATTAACCCGATTCCCTTTCGATGCTCGTGCAGAGTGGGCACCCTGACAAGGCTCTTCATCTCTCAGAGATCGTATCAACCCATGTCCAAGTGCCGTTCACATGGAACCTTTCCCCACTTCGCCTCAAAGTTCTCATTTGAATATTTGCTACTACCACCATGATCTGACCAAACATCCACCCAAGCTCACGCCCGTTTCCTCAACGACCTCGCGTCCTCCTACTCATCGAAGCCGTGCAATTGCTCCGACGGTCGAGTATAGGTTGCGCGCCAGCCGCCATCCATTTTCGGGGCTAGTTGATTCGGCAGGTGAGTTGTTACACACTCCTTAGCGGATTTCGACTTCCATGACCACCGTCCCCGCTCGTCTTAATCAACCAACACCCTTTGTGGGATCTAGGTTAGCGCGCAATTCGGCACCGTAACTCAACTTTCGGTTCATCCCGCATCGCCACCACCAAAAATGGCCCACTTGGAGCTCTCGATTCCATGGCACGGCTCAATGGAGCAAGCAGGATCTCCACCATTTAAGTTTGAGAATAGGTCGAGGGCGTTACGCCCCGATGCCTCTAATCATTTGCTTTACCCGGCTAAAACCGCGCGTGAGCTCCAAATATCCCGAGGGAAACTTCAGGAACCAGCCGCCGCGTTCGCACAGTAGTCTTCGTCTCTATATCAAGTCGGGGATTGACCATTTGTATCACAGATCACACAGCCCCCATCAGAGCTCTCCCACGCCGGCCAGCATGGCTCCACTCCATCTTCTGTCCACCAGTGTGTGCTCGCACTCGAACCCTTCGCATGCTTCCGTGTCTGGCCGGACGACACCCCCGCAGAGGGACCCCGCCCGCTGCCTTGTTTCGGCAGCGAACCCGCCGACGGCACACAGCTGACTCCCCGTCCACGGACGGCTCACGGAGGTTCGCCAACCAACACCACGAGCGCGTTGTGTGCACGGCCCGCCGCGGGCGGGCGTGCGCTCGTCCCCGGGACGACCGCACTGCAACCGGACAGGCAGGTTTCCACCCGCTGTGACATGCAGCAGTCTGCAGCGATTGCACCAGCCGCAGCGGCGGACCAGCCGAAGGCCGAGATCCACTGACGCATCAAGGCTCCCCATCCGCTCTCCCGGCACTCTCTAAGCACTTAACTCTCTTTTCAAAGTCCTTTTCATCTTTCTCGTACTTGTTCGCCACCTGCCTCTCGCCCGTATTTAGCCTCGACGGACCCTACTCACCCACTAGGGCTGCATTCCCAAACAACCCGACTCCCCGCCGACACCGCCGCAGATGCGTGGTCCCGGCCCGACGGGGCCGTCACCCTCTCAGCGCCCTTCCAAGGATTCTGGTCTGTCCGCGCCCAGACGCCTGCTACCGACACCCGCACGCCGCCACCCCATCTTCGTCGGGTCGCCCCGGTTCGCTCGGTCACATTAGGGGACCCAGCTCTTTCCCGCTAATTATATGCCACCCACGTGGCAATGCCTCCAGCCCAGGCTGCAGTCAAATAAATCCGCCTCTACCCAATGGGAGGACAAGAGAGAGCAAAGCAAGTTCCAGGATGCCACAGAGAGCCCGCACGGCTAACGCCCGACCTCCAACCAAGGGGACAAGATCACCGCTTGCCGACGCACGCCACGAAACATCGCCGGCCACATTTCGCCCAACCGCACCGCATTGGGCACGGACACACTTCCGTCGCTCCCTACCATATTGCAAGGAGCGCGTTTGATTGGGATGCGACGCCCAGAGCAGATGCGGGCCTCACTGCTCCTGCTGGGTCTGCGGTCAAAACTCGATGATTCACGGGATTCTGCAATTCACACTTGCGACGATTTCCGTTTACGTTCTTCATCGTAACAAGAGCCGAGATATCCGTTGCCGAGAGTCGTTTCCGTGTGTTACCAAAATATCGCACCCCCACGAGAAATGGCTAAAAGCCAACCCAACGCACAATGCGTCGCAACAAGCCCTTCCCCCAGAGCAACCGGTGACTCCACACCCACTCATCACAGTGGAAGGGTTCTGGGCCATACAGAAGATTGCCTAACCACAGCCTTTTCAAAAGGGTAGAATTGTAAAGAACGATGACCGTAGAAGGACTAGGGTGGCCACCCAAAACTCGCACTTCTTCGTCCTTCACGAACATCAAGCCCACTACAACTCCCTCTTTTTCTACGTAAAGACGGGGTCGGAACGAGGAAAGTAAGAAAAACACATGAAAAGAAAGAGAAACAAAACAACCACCCACCAAGGAGAAAAGCCCAAAACGTATAACAAACACTTCTGCTGGCTCCGCCGCCCTCTAGGCGGGGGAATCTGGCACCCACACCGGTGTGCTGACCAGGGTGGCCAACTCAGAGCTCGCGCTCGCCTTCATCCTTCGCTTGGGCCGCCATCCGTCCATTCACCCTTTCTCCCAGCCAAAACAAAGGAGGAAGAGAAAAAGCAACCCAAAAAGAGAAAAGAAAAAAAGAGAACCAAAACATGGCCGAGGCTCAAACACAAAAACAAGTCAAGGCCCGTGCTCCCAAAGGCGGGAACTCGCATTTATCGACGACCGAGAAGGACTAGGCGTCATCTCAGCAGAGTCCCAGGAGATCGCTTTTCCATCCTTCCAAAACGTCAAAATCCACTAAGAATCCCACCTTTTCTCCGTAAAGCTAGGGGGAACAAAACGAATCACAAGGAGGCTCAAACACAAGACAAGATTTTCCAAGCCCTCGTGCCTTGGCAAAAAAGGGGGAACTCAGAACGGTCACCCTCCCATGAATTAGGTGGCTAACCCGGGAGCTTGCACCGCTTTTCATCCTTCTCCGACACCGACCCACAACAATTTTCGCTTTTCTCCGTGTGCCGGGGACCGAAGGGAAGAAAACGACGACAAGAAAGAAAGAAAACCAAGCATTACTCACCACACATCACACAAAAATCCACTTGAGAGAAAGGGGGCCAAATTTCAAGCAACGCTAGCTAGAAAATGAGGGCCACCGCCGCGCGAGGGGACACAATCAAAAGAAGGAAAACAAGGCACCCGATCAAAAGTATATCCCACGGTTGACCTTCCACAGCATACTACATTGCGACGCAACATCCTTTCTATCTACACGACATAACGAGCGACAATCAAGCAACCAAGCAGAGACAAGCCACAACCTAAACTTGACCACTAGAAAAGCCGAGGGCCTCGACGAGACAAGTGCCTAGAGCACGTTACTACTGAGAGGTAAACGACCCCCCAACCCACACAAGGCGTCAGACAAAAAATGCACTAATAGCAACCCACCCCGCTATTGCACCCCCTCCGTGCATGTGGCACCCGACAAATCTTTCCAGCCAAAATTCGAGGGGGTCAACAACCGAAACTCCAAAGAGAGTTATCGCAGTCGACACTCACGTCGGGATAAAGCCCAAAAATAATAATGCATGGCAACGTCACACCCTTAAAAGAGGGAAGCCCCCAAAGCGCACACCACAACGCTTTGCAACAACCACACATCCAGCCTATCGTCGCGCAAAAAACCCACAATCCAAATGGTGAGGCCTAGGACATAACCTTTTCCTTGGAAGGGGGGTGGCTCAAGAAAGGACGAGGAATTCCCTCAACACCAAAGGGGACGAGAAAGAATGCCACCTCGTGCCCATTGACGAGGAAACTTGCACTTACGGGAGCCCAACCAAGGAGGCTACCGCCGCCTAGACCCAACCCTTCCGCGAGGCCGGAGAACAAGCCGAGACATCTAGGCACACCACCCATCTTCTCCGCCCATCCATCCCACAGCCGACCCCACCCCACATTTTCTCTCGCGAGCAGTTTAGTGCAGTGAGCGCACGCAACCACTCCCTTGACCCAACCACCAACAAAAGGCTCGCCCAAGCAAACACATAAACCACCGCCGCCGCCTTTGGAGAGAACCAACTATGGAGGCCCACATCTTCCAACGAACAAAGGACCGAGCACCGCCGCTACGAACGAGTCTGAATTTTTCCATCGTGTTTCCCAAGCACCTCGTCCGCAGCAACCATGCCCCGCCGAACGGACCGCTGGGAGGGGGCTCCCGGGCAAACGAGCTTTCGAACCCCCATACAAAAAACACATTAGGGGAAATAATAACAAAGGATGGGACAAGCACAAGCATCGCCAGGCACACTTAAACAAATGCATGTTGAACTCAAGATAGGCACCAAAAAAGTTAAGTAGTCCTTCGCAGAGGCACCACCCCACAGCATCAAACCCGCTCACCCAGAGACACCCACACGCTCCAGATTACATACAATCGAAACCCACACACAACCCAAACGAAAAACAAAACCCCTATCAATGATCCTACCGCAGCCCACGGTCATCCCAGCACACTTCCTTCAAATGATAAGGTTCAATGAACTGCTAACACGACGGCCGACAGCCGGCGAACCACCGTCGTCGACGCAATCCGAACACTTCACCGGATCATTCAATCGGTAGGAGCGACGGGGCGTGTGTACAAAGGGGCGGTGGACGTAGTCAACACGAGTTGATGACACGCGCTTACTAGAATTCCTCGTTGAAGACCACAATCGTAATGGTCTATCCCCATCACGATGCAATTTGAGAAGATTTCCGATGCTCAATCCAGAAGAAAACCGTTGGCCGCATCGCTGTGGCGCGCGTGCGTCCCGGTAACATCTAAGGGCATCACAGACTCCGTTATTGCCTCAAACTTCCATACCAACCCGCCAGTCCTCTAAGAAGTCAAGCCGCAGTGTGAAAACTTCCGTAGCCAGTTAGCAAGCCGAGGTCTCGTTCGTTATCGGAATTAACCAGACAAATCGCTCCACCAACTAAGAACGGCCATGCACCACCACCTATAGAATCAAAGAAAGAGCTTCCACCCCACAACCTACTGCTGTCCGGACCCGTGCTTCCGCTGAGTCAACAAGCCTGCAGCTCCACTCCCGGTGGTGCCCCTTTTCGTCAATTCCTTTAAGTTTCCAGCCTTGCGACCACTCCCCCGGAACCCAAACACTGTACTTCGAAGGTGCCGATGAGTCCCAGAGCAACATCCGCCGATCCCCGGTCGGCATCGTTTATGGCTGAGACTAGGACGGTATCCGATCGTCTTCGAGCTCCCCAACTTTCGTTCTTTGATTACTGTCATTCGGCAAATGCTTCGCAAAGGGTCCGCTCTGCAAATCCACCCCCACCTCTCGACAATGAAATACGAATGCCCCCCGACGATTCCTATTAATCATTACTCCTATCTCCGAAGGCCAACACAATAGGATCTCGTACCCTATCACGTTATTCCATGCTAATGTATTCAGCATGTTTGCTTTGAGCACTCTAATTTTTTCAAAGTAACGCGCCGGGAGCCGCGACCCGCCCGCGCTCGTGGAGCACGCCGGCGGCGCGGACTACAAGGTGCACCGAGTAGGCGGACCGACCTTTTACGACCCAAGATCCAACTACGAGCTTTTAACTCGGCACAACTTAAATATACGCTATTGAGCCGGAATTACCGCGGCCGCCGGCACCGTACTTGCCCTCCAATGGATCCTCGTTAAGGGATTTAGATTGTACTCATTCCACTACCAGACCGACAGCCCCGCATTGCTATTTATTGTCACTACTTCCCCATGTCGGGATTGGGTAATTTGCGCTCGGGCCGCCTTCCTTGGATGTGGTAGCCGTTTTCGAAGCCCCTCCGAATCGAACCCTAATTCTCCGTCACCCGTCACCACCATGGTAGGCCTCTATCCATCGAAAGCTGACAGGGCAGAAGCCACCAGCTACCGCACAGTACTACATCCACAGTTATCATGATTCACGGAGAAGGGTGCTCGCGCCGCCTTGATTGAAAATCCTTCAGAGCCGGACTTGAAAATGATAATGAATACTATTGGTCCAGTGGTGGTTGGTACCATCAAAAACTATAATCGATTTAATGAGCCATCCGTTAGCCATGGCCCAATTAGTCTATACTTAGACATGCATGGCTTTATCCTTTTACATACATACATCATCGTTGTGTAGCACCCTCCCACTTCAAAGGCATTCAAAGTCTCCTTGCGCAGAGCCGACTTGAACACCCATCAAGTCAAGGAGGTCAACATATCATGTAAAGCTCTTTATACCTTGCACCTCTCATCCCCAAGAAGGTATCAGAGTCACACACAAGTGACATGCCAAGGACATGCAAGACATCAAACGTAATGGACGATGGATGCAAGATCCACAAAGCGAAAAGGTCACCCCGCAGAGTCACATTGCACCGAGGTCGCCTAGGAGCTGGTAACCACCCCCAAATCCGGCCATGATGGCAAAAGCCTTATCACCACTTACGTACTAATAAAGGAATGCACAAAGGGGAGAAACAGAAATCGTGACTCTCTAGAAAATGCCCCCAACCCCTCCCCACAGGTTACCAGCTCCAGGAGTCCACTCCGACAAATAGTGGACTCCTGAGCCCCCATGCTGCACTCGATGCAAAGGCAAACAAATGGAGAAAGACCAACCGCACACCTCTCTCTCTATCTCTATCTCAAACGCCTCCCAACCATCCCGCCCCGCACCAAGGCCACCTAGGAGTCCACCCTGTATGTTGTTAACGATGGACCTCGATCACTCGATCGCCCGCGACGACCTCGATGCGAAAGCAAAGTAAATAAAGGGAGAGCAACCGACCCCACGACGTCTCTTAAAAATTCCCCGCAACCCTTCCCCGCCCAGCAGTGAGGCCGCCTAGGAGTCCACCCGGACAACACAGCCGCCTTTTGGTCTCTGACGATCACTACAACCTCACCGCAAAGGAAAAAAGAAGGAAGTAGAAGGAGAATGACCAAGTCGACAACCTCTATTAGAAATGCCACCCCAACCCACCCCTTCACCCGTGCCACCTAGGAGTCCACCCGGTCAGTGCCAGTCAGCATCTCTGACTGCTTGGATCGCCTCCGCGGCACCCTCGATGCAAAAGGACGGAAATAAAACAAGAACGACCATTCCCTTAAAATTCCCCCTCCAGCCCCCACCCCGCACCGAGACCACCTAGGAGTCCACTCCGGATGCCAGCGACCAGACCCCTGACGCTTGGATCGCCCGGGGCAACCTCGATGCGAAGGCGCAGGAAATAAAATGAATGCATATCAAGAGGCTCGCTACAAAAGGCAAGAACATATCCGAACAAGAGGAGGGATCGGGGGCCCCCCGCACCCCACACACTCCCGCATACAAGCAACCTCGAGATTGCCCTACCCCACTTACCAACTGGACAATGGAAAACTTCTCATCGCAGCCCACCCACAGAGGGAGGGAGGCTTCTGGCTGCTCCACCTTCAAGTCCTTCCATAGCCCCGCCATCAACGTAGCAAGCCTCATCCCCGTTGGACCACAATCGCATGAGCGATCAACAAAACAAGAAATGCCCATCACCTTGTGTCTCAACATTCCAAGCCACATACAATCCTACGATGCACGCAAGATGCAAGGAAAAAAGCCGACCACTCAGCAACAAATGGGCCACCACATCTATCAAGACCTCAAAGCCAACGCAGGACAAAACAACGTGCAATTTCCGAAAGGAATTCCAGACTCCACTCTACAACAAGGAGAACCTCGCTCCTCACATCGCCCAATGGAAAAGCAAGCAAGAGGGAAGCTTACAGCCAAAACCCCTCCATACCTCTAAATGAAGGCATCTCCAACCCACAAGTAATAATGCAGAAAGAGTACAAGCAAGAAACGGCATCAAAGAAGAAGCCAAACAAATTGAAGAGGACAAATACCCAAGGACAAAAAAAAATAAAAATCCACATCCATCCCAGGAATGGAGTTGCTGTGGTCTGTTCACACATGCCCACACAGCATGTGTCAAGATACGTCATGTGCTACCGAGTGGGGATGGAGAGACGCGAATGTCGACCACCCTACAAATGACCCAAGGCCACTCTTCGGCACACCCGACAAGCTACTCAATTACCAACCCACCTTTCACACGAAAATCCAACCCCTCCCCCCACCGAAAGGGAGGAGGTGAACAATATAGCGGAGAGCATCAGCTTCCACGGCTCAACGAGACAAAAGCCCACCTCTCCAACCCACCAAAAGGGAGGAGGTGAACAATATGAAGGAACAGCCAATGACTATCTTGAGGCCAACGAGCGAGCAAGGGGCACGAGAGCGACATAAAGGATCACAAGCATCCAAGAGTTTCACACAGAGCGACTCCGTCCCAACTCAGAACACAGCTAAAGGCAGTCCTTCGCACATGCCTCCCAAAAGACAAGCATTGCCAACATTACCGCTCATGCGCGGCCTGGAGTGGGGATGAGAGAAGACGGAGAATGGATGACCAAGAAATATTCAGTAGCCACTCTTCAGCACACCGAACAAGTACCCAAGGACAACTACCTTTCAAGGCTTAGTAATCCAACCTCCCCCACCGAAAGGGGGAGGAGGTGAACAATATACCGAGGAGCCGATTTCACGAAGCCAACGAGACAAAATCCCACCTCTCCAACCACCAAAAAGGGAGGAAAAGAATATGGCGAAGAGCCAACATCGACGCAGCCAACGAGCGAGCAAGGGGCACGAGAGCGACATAGGCGGTCGGCTGCTGTTCCAAGGAGCTACGTAGCGCACCTGCCCCAACTCCAGAAGACAGTTGTGAGCAGGACTTTTCACACATGCCTCTCAGACAAGCATGGCCACACACCGCCATGCACACGAGTGGGGACAGAGTCAGAGTCACTACCCGCACACCCAGTGCCACTCTTCAGTACACCGAACAAGCACTCACACAACCCACCTCACACGAGTCCAACCCTCCCCCACCGAAAGGGGGAGGAGGTGAACAATATACCGAGGAGCCGATTTCACGAAGCCAACGAGACAGTGTGCTCATCCTCTCCAACCCATCACAAGAAAGAGGAGGTGAAGAATATGCTTCAAGAGCCAACATTGTCTTTAAAAGAACAATTAGCAGCAAGGGCACAGAGCAAGAGAGAAGATCTGCCACACCCAAGAGCTGACAAAGAGTTGGTTCGGCCTGGAATCTCCAGAACACAGAGCGAAGGGTAACTCCTTTCACATACGCCCTCCCAGCATACATACAATATTAGTCATTTCATGCCACCAGTGGATGAGAGGTTTATAGCCAGACCCTACAAATGAATCCAAGGCCACTCTTCGGTGCACACCCGAACAAGCAAATTCACACAACCCACCTTCACACGAAAATCCAACCCTCCCCCCACCGAAAGGGGAGTGAGGGAACACACCATACTATCTCCACGAAGCCAACGAGACAAAAGCCCACCTCTCCAACCCACCAAAAAGGGGTGAGGAAGAAGGGCTGGCACAACATCACGCAGCCAACGAGCTGGAGCAAGCACCAGAGCACAGCAGGCGACCGCCGCTGTCTCAAGGAGCCACGTAGCCGACTCGTCCACCTCCCGAGAACACAGAGCGAAGGGTAACTCTTTCTTCATATGCCTCCCTAAGATACACACACACACACACACCAGTGCTGGGGATGAGAGAAGATTTAGAGCCATCTTACAAATGACTCCATACTCCCTTCAGCCACCGAATACAATCTCACACAACTGTCTTCTAATAAAATTCAACCCTCCCCCACCGAAAGGGGAGGAGGTGAACAATATACCGAGGAGCCGATTTCACTACACCTGAGAGTTAGTGCCTACCTTCCCCCACCAAAAAGAGAGAATAATATACAGAGCCAATACTCACAGAACACAAGAAAATATATAAATATACACTACTGTACAGTTCATAGCCACACAGATAATTCCCATCTGCACTGAACACAGAAGAAGCAGAATTTTCTCACATACCAGATACATGTAATAACATTACCTTCACACAAAGCACTGAAAGGGATGAGAGAGATGAGAATGGATGACTCAGCAACACCCATTACCTTTCAGTACACCCAACTAAACAACTCAACCCACCTTTCACACGAAAATCCAACCCTCCCCCACAAGCAAGCAAAACGGGAGGAGAAGAACAAATATAGAGAAGAGCCGACACATCGACAAAGCCAATCTAGGCCACATATCAAAACGCTGATTTCACAGCAAACGGCTACCCAAGGGCACGCAGAGTTACCCTGGATGCCGATTTCAACAACGCCACTATACCAATCATTCAAAGAATACAGCCAACAACCCATCCAAATGCTAGAAAACAGAGGGACGGGGCCTGTTCAAACATGCCTCCAAGGACAAGCATGGCCAACATTACCGCTCATATGCCACCGAGGCATGGAGAGAGCACACCTACAAATGGACTCAAGCCTCTTCAGCACAACCAGCAAACAATCACTCACAACCACCTTTCTACACACTGAAAAGCAAATCTGAGAAGCAACCCCATAAAACAGGCGACCCGAACGCCCCCGTCCGTGCGCCCTCACCCAGGGCGACACGCCCGGAATTGACGCACATGGGAGCAAACGGCAAACGGCCGCCCGAACGTGCACAAGGCATCACACCGCAGCGAGAAGACAGAACGACGCCTTTGCCACCCATCTATCTAATCGTGATTGCTTCACCAGACGCCAACCATTCTGAACAATGGGACGTTTCACCAAGGCCACGCACGCTGTCTCTAACGACGACATGGGAGAACGGGCCGCCCAGACAAGCAGGCATCTGGGCGAGTCAACGGAAAGGGACCCACGTGCGCCTGGCCAACGAGACCGACCCGAACGGACGCCCTTACCCGGCACGCCCACCCGAACGAACGCCATCACCCGGCGCGACACGACACGCCCCACCCACCGGGGACGCTCATGGAGAACGAGTAAACGAACCGCCCTGGACCGTGCACAAGGCACCCGGCGGCCACAACTTAGCAATCTGGAGACAAGCCGGACTAAACGACCGACCGCACCCACGCCACCTGATGGCGCACGCGCCACCCGCAGGACACATGGAGCAACGCAACCGGATCGCTCAGATGGCCAAGGGTACCCGGCGGCCGCGCACTTGGTGGGCCCCACACGGGCGCCCGGCCACCACCCCATCCAACGACGGTTCACCTCGCACGCCGCCCCACCCATTTCCCTCACCCGCACGCACACGACGTCTCCCCACCCGGGACCGACGCTCACACGGCTGCCACCCGAACGGACGCTCACCCCACACGGACACGGCGCACATCCGAACGGACACACATGGGAGCGACGGTAAATCCAAGCCACCACCGTGCACAGGCACCCCCGCGTCTTCGCAACGAGAATCCACACGGCGCCGGCCAAACCCACCCGACCCGACGGATTTTCCCCACCGCATCGACACACGCCCACCCGAACGGTCGACATGGGAGCAAACGGGTAACGGGCGCCGCTCCTGGGACGCACAAGGCACCCGGCGGTCACACCAGCAACCGACACGGCGCCTCTGTCCATGCGACCACCCAACGACGCCGGCCGACGGCCCCACCCCAATGAGCCAACGCATCTGCGACGGGCGCGCCCACCCAAACGCGTCGCACATGGGAGCAAACGGCAAACGGCCCGCCCGGGGAGGTAATAAGGCACCCTGCCAACAATGAGCAACCGACACGGCGCCGACCCGACCCGACCCGACGCTCGCCGCACGCTCACTCGAACGGTACGCGCACGCCGCACGACCAAACGCACACGACACGAACGGGACGCTCCCCGTCCCCGCGCGGGGACACGGAGCCGCCCACCCGGTGCCCGTCGGGGGACATGGGGGAGCAAACGGCAAACGGGCCGCCCTGGACGTGCACAAGGCACCGGCGTGGTCACAACGGGGTCCATGATGGCGTCCCCCCCCGTCTGGACCACCTGTCCCACCCACGGACGCCGATCGCCCGTGACGCCCACTCGAACGGTCGCCATCGTGCCGCAAGACCAAACGACACGACACGAACGGACGCCCTCACCGCACGCTCGACACCGACCCCGACGCCCCCGGCCCCGCCGCGCGTCACCCAAGACGCCGACCAAACGAGCGCACAAGCGGGTCGCACGTCCGGGCTCCGACGTGCACAAGGCACCGCGGGCCACAACTTGAAGAACCGGGACACGGCGCCTCGGCCCGAACGACCCGACCCGACCCGAACGGACGCCTCGCCGGGCACGCCCACCCTGGCCATCGTGCCGCACGACCAAACGTACACGACACGAACGCACGCTCCTCACCCGGACGGGCTCCAACTACGTGGCCATTGGCGGGGCCCAGAATGTCGCCCGCATGCACAAGGCACCCGGGCGGTCACAGTCCTAGCAGTCCGGCAGCGGCGCCTGCCACCCATCCTGTTCACCCACCGACGCCCCCGCCCGCACGCCCACCCGAACGACGCCATCGTGCCGCACGACCAAACGCACCCACCGAACGCACGCCTGCCCAAGACGACCAACGACCGATTCGAACGACGCTCGTCTCGCACACCACCCACCCTACTGCAATCTACGTATACAAACGGCATACCGCCTTGACGTACAAGGTAACTTAAGGTCACAACTTAGCAAATCTGACACGGGCATTTCGCCAACACCCGACTACCCACCATTTCTGCCGGCAGATTACCTTAACGACGCTTCTACGGTAGACGACTAATTCATCTCATCTTATCGATGCCAATTTAACGGATGCCTTCACCTGACGACCAACGACACTGAACGGACGCTTTGGCTTAAGATTTATCAACGATTCGACTAATCGACGCTTACTTATCATCGACCACTCCATCAAACGATGACATGGGAGTAAACGAACGCCGCCTGACGTGCACAAGGCACTGGGCGGTCACAACTTAGCAAATTCTGACACGGCGGCTTTCGCTGAACACCGGTCTACCCAACGACGCTTCACCAGACGCCATCCTTAATGACGCTTCGCCAGGCACGACCGAATCGACCACCCGAACGGACGCTTCTTTAACGACCAGCCGCTTTACCTGACGACGACCAGACACCATCGATGCCTTCGCCGCATTAACGAATTAATTCACTGGAATGGACGCTTCGCTGGCATTTATCAATCCATCGCACAATGACGCATGGGAGGAACGAATGGCCGCCTGCACGGTAATGGTAATCTCGGCAATGTTGGCCCAGCAATTGATGATGGCGTTTTGCCAAACGACCACCTGACTAACGGCCGCTTTCGTCAGACGCTTTCACCTGGAACGGACGCTTTCGTCAAGACGACCAACGACCCGACCAATCCACGCGCTTCGGCCCGGAACGGATTTCACCTGGAAGACGACTGAACGACATCAATCTGACCGACGCCGTCAAGACGACCAACACGACCCGACCAAATCCACGCATGGGAGAACGCAGAAACGGGCCGCCCGGACGTGCACAAGGCACCCGGCGGTCACAACTTAGCAGCCCTGACACGGCGCCCGGCCAAACGACCCGACCCGACCCGAACGACGCCGCCGGCGCCCACCCGAACGGACGCTCGCTCGGCACGACCGAACGACTCGACCCGAACGGAGCCACCCGAACGGGACGCTCACCGCACGACCGAACGACACGACCCGACCCACGCTCGCCGCACGTACCGAACGACCCACCGGGCGCACGCCGCCGGACACCGACCACCCCACCAAACGGACGCACATGGGAGCAAACGAAACGGCCGCCCGGCCGCCGCGTGGGCCCGGCGGTCACACCCTAGCAAATTCTGACACGGCGCCCCCAAGCAACGACCCACCCCGGGTCGCACGCACGCCGCCCGGAGCCTGTCTGTCTGAGCGCCCCGCCCGCACACCGACCCACCCCACCCCAACGGACGCCGGCCGCACGACCGAACGACCCGACCAAACGGACGCACATGGGAGCAAACGGCACGGCCGCCGCACGCGCGTGCACCCCGGCGGTCACACCCCGGCGGGCCCACACGGCGCCGGCCACCCATCCGTTCGAACCGACCCGACGCCTGCCGGACGCCACCCGGTTCGACGCTCGCCCGCATCTACCCCACCACCCACCCGGGTCCATCGCTCACCCGAACGACGCCTCGTCTCGGCGCACGACCGAACGACTCCGACCCGAACGGGACGCTCGGCCGCACGATCGACCCACCCACGAAACGACGATGGAGCACGAATGGCTGCCGCACGTGCACAAGGTCCCATGTCACACCAGCAAATTTGACACGGGCGCCTGGGTCAAACGACCGACTCGACCCGAACGGGACCGCCGCACGCTCATCTGACCTGACGCCCTCGCCGCACGACTGAACGACCACCCTAATTGTTTCTCACCCGAACGGACGCCCTCACTCCGCACGACTGAACGACACGACTTCCGACCGGACGCCCTCGTCTGCACGACCGAACGACCCGACCCGAACGGACGCCCTCACCCCGCACGCCCACCCGACCCGCCTGACCTGACCTGGGGGGGGATACCACGTGATGGCCACCACCTGACCGAACGACGCCCTACCCGGCACGCCCACCCGACCCGACCTGGACCTGACCGAACGACGCCCTCAACTACGTCATCGACCTGACCTGACCAACGACGTCTGGCCTGCATTGTTCGACCGACCGACCTGACCAACGACGCCCTCACCCGGCACGCTCCACCACCCACCCGGCCCACCCGACCATCACCGGACGACCAACGACCACCGACTCTACCCACGCCTCGCCCAACGACCACCCGGATCAACGATCGCCTCGACTACGACGACGAACGACCGACCAACTCAACGACACCGCCACTACTGGAACACCGAACGTGACCACGCTCTTTGGCCAACGACCAACGACGCCTACCCGCTATCCCACTAAATGGCTGACCTGAATCTGACGCCGAATAACGACAGAACGATTTTGCCCGCCACGGTCAAATCCACCCACCCCATCCAGCCTCACTCCTAAGACGACCGAACGACCCGACCCGACCCGAACGGACGCACATGGGACCAAACGCAACGGCCGAGACGGGACAGACAAGGCCCGGCGGTCACAACGGGGGCAACCCTGCTGGCCCTCCCACCGTCCGTCCGGGCCTCGTGACGGACGCCCTCACCCGGTGCCACACGACCCGCCCGACCGAACGGACGCACATGGGAGCAAACGGCATCCAAGTCGCTCTGACGTGCACAAGGCACCTGTGCGGTCACAACTTGAAGAAATCCGATACGGCGCCCGCCCAAACGACTCGACCCGAACGCCTTTGGCCGGGCGCCCACCGACGCGCCCGACCCGACCCGAACGCGTTTACCGGGCGAGTCGGGTGACCCAAGACCGGCGCCCTCTCGCACGACCCGCACTACAAAGGCGGGCTTATCTTCGGGAGCGTCCGGGAGTCGGAATTGGAGGCCAGAAATTTCTTAATGCGTATTTGACGGGCCACATTCAATCCTGCATACAAAAGGCTGATTGCACACACAGGGGGTCGAGGGACGGTCGAACGCATCTAAAGTCACCTGAGTGACCGGCAAAGACTGGGGCGTTTGTGCGGTGATATTCCCAAGGTGAATTTCGATGATTGTAAATGATTGCCGTAGGCGGATGGTCGGGACAAGCCTTGTGGCTTGGTCAAAAGGCTAACTTGCCTTTGCCAAGGAGCAGTATGGCTTCGGTGGATTGTAACTTATTATTTCATATTTATCATTATTAATCGTGGAATTGCCCCTCCCTTTGTATGTATGAGCATACTTGTGTATTTGATAATGATGTTTATGCTGAGCCCGCATATCTAGAGAACCTTTGTTTAATAATCTACCATGTCAGCAAGGCGTAGTCTATATACTCGAGTATTTGGAAAAAGAAAAAAGTACGCAAGTCACATCTGCCTATACGTGGTTTGTTATTCAAGTGGTAGCAGGCGCATAAATTGAAACACGGGCGGTCACAACTTAGCATCGATGTCGTCTCCTCAGAAGACACCCCCACCCGAACGCGTTTCTCGGCGCCCTCACACGCACGACCTCGACCCGCCCTAACGAGGGCACAAAGGAGCAAACGGCACCGGGTCGCACGAACGTGCACACAAGGTGCCAGGCGGGGTCAACGCAGATTTTATACGTCTCCTCCACACAACCTCACCCGAACACGTTTCCTTGGGCCTCACGCACGACCCGACCCGCCCGAACGGGGGCACAAGGGAGCAAACGCAAAACGGGTCGCACGAACGTGCACAAGGCACACGAGTGCTCACACCCAGACGCACGCCGCATGTACCACCCCACCCACCCGCCCCGAACGAAGGCACAAGGGAGCAAATCGGAAACTGGCCGCGCGACCGTGGGCGGGCACGCGCGGTCACAACTTAGCATTTTACCGCCGCCCTCACACGACCCGACCCGAACGAGCTCTGGGCGCCCGTCCCACCCGACCGAACGCGTTTCCCCGTCAAGGTATGCATCCCATAGTGCATCAAAATCAAGACCGCCCGATCCTCAAAGGAACCGTATACCGCAAGATCATTGTATGAAGCCTCCAATGAATGAAACTCCACCATGAACTCCCACGCATCATCCTATCCAAAGCGTTGGCAGCATACCAGGCCACCATGGCGCCACCACAAGTTGTTCTCACCCCCGCAAGTCATATGAATGTGCTCGTAATGCTTCATCCAACCAATGTCTCGTTGCTCAAAGCAACACCCATCGCCCATCTATAAAAGATCCCATGTGGCACCAACAATCGATCATGCTCAAGATATTCCCTCTGACACTTCATGATGCTCATAAGTGGGCACCCAAGAAGTGCACCGGTGACACGTTCCACATGTCCCGCCATGCCCTCGTGTCAATGTACATTATTCTGGTTTCCCATGTGTCCATCAAGAGTAGACTCGCCTCAACCCTCACCATCATGCAGACAGTAAAGGTGCTGCGTCTCCTGTCACTTCACCATCATCATCGTTGGGTACTTCCTCCAAGGCTTCTCCCCGTTTAAAGGTGCACCAAGAGTTCCTTCTTGGTTGTAAGCCATGAAGAAGTCTACCCGTACAATGTGCTCCTACCACCAAGTACCCATGAGTCATGCCGGCACTCCCAGCTGCCTATGTGGCTAAGTAATGACCCGGATCTTGGTCTGCTTAGATCATCAAGTCTCCACCTTTGTCACGGGAATTTGAACCTACTAGAGCGAGGTCACAAATTTCCCTATCAAGGCCTACAACAAGAAATGCTCCCCTTGCTTCTCCAATGTACAAGGTTCCATCATAGTCATCCGAGGAAAGGTCCTCCATGGTATTGGAAAATGTCTGTCTTATTTCCCATCCCCGCATACGGTCCATCTCCCGTATGCTCAATTGAAACACGAGCCATGTCTTCATGAAGAAATCTCGGCTTTATGTCCTCCGTCCTCATCAAATTCTAATGCTTCCCATCCTGCACGCCCCTCATTACAAAGTTCCTCCTCGATCATTGTCACTGCAAATTTCTTATGTATCCATCCCCCAATGCCTGCAATGTGCTTGGTCCGTGTTCAACTTGTTCCACGAGTTCTTCCTCGATCATATCCGCATCCCTGCCATCTCCCACCATCCATCATCGATGCTTGCGATGTGTTTCGTCTCAATCAACCACCATCAAGCCTGTCCTCAATTTCCACACATCCACATCCTTGTGAGAATCGTCCACCATCAATGCTTGTAATGTGCTTGGTCCTGTCCAACTTGTTCATCGCTTCCTTATCAATCATTCGGCAATATCCTTGTCTGCCATGTACTTCATGCCAACACATGTTTCATCTTTCCAAGGTCTTGCTTGAGAAGCTTATCAATTAACTTCCTTCATTTCTTCCATCTGTCCATTCGCTTCATTCCCTACTTTCTTCATAAGTCGAAATATTTCATCTTTTTCTCATGCTGATGTCTTCAACAATAATAATACCACGCCATTTGCACTCTTTCACTTTCCACTTTCTTTATTTTGTCATTTCCAATGAAATAAATCATCCATTTATTTAATAGTATCTGCATGTGACTGCAGTCCCTGCCTAATAATAATAATAATAATAATAATAATAATAATAAAGCCAAAAATGTAGCTCGATACTAACCTATTACGCCCTATACCGTGGTAGTCTCCCAACCGCTCTATGTACTGTGCGGCACTACCTTATTTTTCTCTTTTCAAATACTCAATAAGTATAATTTATTACAATCTCAACACTTGTTTAATTAATCTTCCATGTTTCCTATGAAATAAAATGAATAAAACAGATTAATACTAACCATATGAATGCCCATATTCATGGAGGGGTAAATCCAAGACAGAACGTCTTGTGGATATGCTCAATAAATATGCTAACTGTCAACTATACAAATTAAGCCTCCATAAACCATTTATGCTTCTCACAAATGTTCTGAAATTCAACTGAACTTCCTAACAAATTTCAACAAAGGCAAAATCCAAAGGAACCCCAAAATTCCCTTCGTAACATGCTCTGTCTGCGTTGGTCTGCTCCAGTGGGTCACTGGTCACATCACTTTCAGACTCATTCATTTTCCGCACGTTGTAGCTCATCGGGTCACGGCCCCACGCCTTTTTCCCCGAACGCTGGCCCGACCCGACCCCTGTCTGCTTGACCAACTCCCGCGCCTTCAAATGACTGCCCGCGCGCCGGAACGCGGCGGCCGACGAACCCGGAGCCACCCTTTAACGCGCCCAACACCTGCTCACGCACCGCGGAAGGAACCCGACTCGATGCACTAAACACCGCACCGCACGCGCCCCCGCGGAAGGAACCCGACTCGACCATGCACTAAACACCGCACCGCACGCGCCCCGCGGAAGGAACCCATCACCGCGGTGAACGAATGCTTTTGCCCCACTCACCCGTGGCTCCAAGCTCAGCCGCGGCTGCCTCCACCGACCTTCGTCCGGCTCGAGCATTAGCTTTCCAATGGTGGAATCGCAAGATGTTGATGTCCTTCTTTTCTTTCCTTTATCGTCCATCGCACGTCCTCCTTTCGTATGTGCCTTTGCCCACACATTGCTTCCATGGGTGGGCTTGACCCACATGAGGCCGACCCGCAAACGCCCATAAAGCCCGGAGCGCCACGTGTGGCCTCCCACGTCGGTTTGCCACCACGCCGGCCTATAAACCTCCAAGCCAACACACCGCCATCTTGGACGCGTTTATGCACGTCGCTCCTAAACGTCGCACGGTCACCGTGATAACGTTGCATAGTAGCCGGACACGATGTTTCGTCCGTCGGCGCGCCCGCTAACCTTCCGTCGTGGTTTCCGCCGGCTCGTCGCATGTCCACCGGGACCGCCCCACACGCCCCGCCGGCCGTCCCCGGCTCGTGGGTCTGCCGGGCGGTTTCCGCGCGCGGGCGTATAATTGACGCGTGTCCATTGAGCAGTGACATGGAAAACCAAGGACGGACAGCTGGGAAGACCACACACGCGGGGCGAGGAAACTCGTCACGCCCCTAGACCTTCGGTGACCTTTCAACCGTGCTATGACGGTGCGGCACTACCGTACTTCTCCCCTTTTCGTAATACTCACATGTAGACTGTAAGGCTTCTTTAGCAACACTTGTTAAATTAGTTAACTAAATGTTCTTCAATGCTGAAAACATGAACATCATCATCACATCCACAAGTGTTCCCCCATACATACAAGGGAGGGGTAACTCCCGCTAATAATGGTCTCATTTCGATAATATGTTTCATAAATACGAAATAGAGTATAAGTTCAAATCCTGCAAGACCTTTGTTTTTCAAGGCAAAGTCACTTAACTAAAGGACAATACGACAATCATTAATGGTCACAACAATCGTTTACATCAGAATTCACTCGGGAATATCCCGCATAAAATCGCCTATGTCGCCGCGTCACTCTGCCGGCATCGCAAATGGTTTCGCACTTCTCCCCGCGAGCTCTCCGTCCGTCCAATCCGCTCCCCTCATCTGCGGTTGGGGCTCCACCCCATCAAACTATCTGCTCAATCCTTTCACTCAATTCCGACTCACGATGCCTTCGTAACGACCTCTGAATCCAGCCGGGATCGCAGACGCCTGCGAGAGCCCGCACGCCCCCGCACGAGAGGTCGCACGCATCTGCTCCGCGCGCCCCGACTCGAGCCGCCCCGCGGTGCGCGATGCCCCGCGGAGGAATTCCGCACGCCCCGCACGTCAACAACCCGGCTCGACCGCCGCCCGCGCCACCGCCCAGCTTCTTCCACCAACCAGCCGTTGGCTTAGCTCGTGGTGCTCCAATGCGCCGCACTCGCATGCTTGCTCGATCGCTGGTTGGATGACTTCTCTCCGGCCATCCGCACGACACACACGCACGGCAGCCGGGCGTCACTGTCACCCGAGACACCCTCATTGGTTCCGCCCACTCAGAAGGCCGGGCCGCTCAACTCGTATGTTTGCTTTATGACTCCAAAGGCCGCACGTTACCAGAATTGCTTCTCCACACGCCACAGGGGAGATGCCTGCAGCCACGGCTGCCATCTGCTACTTCTGCAGAAAGCACCAGAAGGCGGCCGCCTGAAGGCCGCACGCGGCCGACCGCCGAGCAAGGCCTGCTACCACGAACGCGCTCATGAAGTCTTGGGGCCTTGCAAAATCTACCTCGCATTTGGATTTGGCTCACGCACTGAGTGGAAACTTGCCCTGAGATGACCGTGTTGCCTGTCATGGCCAGCTGGAGCTCCAAGTCGCTGTTTGGGCGGTTCTTCACAGGCCGCGCGACGGAAATCCACGAGTTCCGTAACTCAAGGACATTTGGCCGTGCCGCTGACATGGAACCGGCTCACTGTGTTGTTGCCGAAGGGATGAAACTGCAGGTCCTGGACCAGGCGGGCCTCGTGTCACGAAACAGAGTCCAGCCCGCAGTTGGGCATCTTGTCAAGGCGACAGAAACCGAGCCTCACATCTGAGCCACGGTTTGTTTGCGATGTGAAACCTAGGCCGGACCAGGAACGGGCCGCACAAAAGGAACCCCAGCCCATGGACCTCAGGCGTTCGTCGCCGTGACATGGAAACTCAAGTTCCCCCATACCTGGGCGTGCGGTTTCTCGTCACGCCGCGCATGGACCCCCAAGTACCCCGTGGCCGGGGGTTGCGGTTTCCATCGCGGCTGACATGGGAACCCCTGTGCTCTCAGACTTGGGGCCCGCCGTTGCCTCAAAATGTGAAACCCCGAGCTCTCCAAATTGGGGCTACGTCCGTCGCTAAATGGAAGCGTGTTTGTATGCGCCGCGACATGGGAAAAAAAAATTCCCGGAGTTCCCGCAGGTTTGATCCGCGGTTTCGAAACACCACCAAATTTCTAGACTCGGGCACGGCTTCCACGGGCCATGGAAACCCCAAGCCCGGCAGGAAAACATGGAACGTGCTTTGCCCGGGATGACATGAACCCCAAGTTTCCTGCTCTGGCGCGGCCTCCGTGCCGCAATGAAAACCCGCCGCATAGAGCTTGGAAGGCGGGAGATGAGTCCCCAGCTCCGGAAACGGTCGGGTTTACGTGCCGCGACATATGGAAATTTGGGGTTTCCATGCCACCGACCACAAGTTCCGCAGACCGGCGACCCCTCCCGCAGCGGCGGCATGGAAACCCCGTCTCCGTCTCTACAAGAAAATGCATTTTCGAAGATGCGAACAAAAGAAACGACGTTTTGAATGAAAAGGACCGAAGGTGAAATGGGGATAGTCGTCCGAATTTATAAAGCACAGCCAAGCTCCGGGGACCAGGCCACCAAGGGTTGACCCCGGGATCGTGCGCAAGCCACTCCTCGCCACTTACAATACCCCGTCGCGCATTTAAGTCGGCTCCGGTTACCCCACCCACCGCTGAAATGAACTTCAAAGTCGCCCCGACCGAGACAGCCCGCCATCGCGGTTTGCAAATGACACTCGCCCCCGAAGACAAAGAGACGCCCCGTCCGTTTTCGGTCGGAGGCTCTTCAAGAGTGACACCGGGGCTTCTACGTGATCTACCTAGAGGCGTTCAAATATGGTCCTAAGACACTGGTATTTCACATTAATCGAAGCTGTCCAAGCGCGATGACCAATTGTGTGAATCAACGGTTCCTCTGCATTCAAGTTGAATTACTATTGCGGTGCGGTTCATCAAAAGAGGGTAAAACTAACCCTGCCTCACGACGTCTAAACCGCCCACGTTCCCTATTGGTGGGTGAACAATCCAACACTTGGTGAATTCTCGCTTCACAATGATAGGAAGAGCCGACATCGAAGGATTGCATGGTCACAGAACGCCGCCGCCACAAGCTGCATGAGCCTCGTGGTAACTTTTTCGACACCTCTAGCTTCAAATTCAAAGTTCAAAGACCAATAGTGTCACTTTTCTTCACGGTTTGTATTCGTACCGAAAATCAAAATCAAAATGAGCTTTACCCTTTTGTTCCACACGAGATTGTCGTTGAGCTCATCTTAGACACTGCGTTATCTTTTAAATGTATGTGCCGCCCAGCCTAAACTCCCCACCCGACAATGTCTTCCGGCTCGACCGACTCCGCCGAAACGTCTTAAGGCCAAAACGTGTGGGGCGCGTTCCCGTTCTCCGCCCCACCACGGTTAAAATACCTTAAAAGTAGTGGTATTTCACTTGCGCCGAAACGGCTCCCACTTATTCTACACCTCTCAAGCCGCCCACAAAGTCTAGACTAGAGTCAAGCTCAACACAGTAGTCTTCTTCCTCACTACTCCCAAGCTCCGTTCCCTTGGCCGTGGTTTCCGCTAGATAGTAGATAGGGACAAAGGGGGAATCTCGTTAATCCATTCATGCGCGTCACTAATTAGATGACGAGGCATTTGGCTACCTTAAGAGAGTCATAGTTACTCCCGCCGTTTACCCGCGCTTGGTTGAATTTCTTCACTTTGACATTCGCAGCACCGGCGTAAATCAGGCACGGTGCCACATCCAGTGGGACCACTGCGGGCAGCTGAGCGACTTAGAATGGCCGGATTCCCCACCGTGCCTGCCCCAGCCGCCGCCGGGGAAAGCCCCGCGAGGGGGCACTCGCCGCCCGTAGCCCAATCGGGCACGCGCGGACGCCCGCCCCCGCCCGAGAGCGCCTCGCACCGCCGACAACCCACGAGTTGAGGGCGTTGCATCCTCAGGCCCAAACTCCCCTCGCAGCCAATCCTTTTCCCGGCCACGGATCCGTTTACCACTTCCCTTACCTACATTGTTCTATCGACTCGCAGGTCGTTCACCTTGGAGACCCGATGCGGTTATGAGTACGACCGGCATGAACGCGTACTCGGTCCTCCGCATTTTCAAGGGCCGCCGAGGGCGCACGGACGGCAAGAGTCGCAGCAAGCTCTTCCACTGCCGGATCTTACTCCTAACCATCTGCAGGTAAGTCAAGTTAAAAAGAAAAGATAACTCTTCCTGGGGCCCCCACGTACGTCTCCGGATTTCCTAACGTTGCCGCCCGCCGCCATGTCCCGGTTCGGGAATATTAACCCGATTCCCTTTGCTGCTTCAGAGTGTCCCTTGAGCAGCCTCCCCATCTTCGTATTCATCAACCGATGTCCGTGCCGTTCACATGGAACCTTTCCCCACTTCGGGCCTTCAAAGCCTGGTCGGAATATTTTGTTACTACCACCAAGATCTCGGCATCGGGCCGATCCACCCAAGCTCACGCCCGAGGTTTCTCAACGACCCTCGCTGGCCTCTACTCATCGAAGCCGTGCAATTGCTCCGACCTGGGCCGAGTATAGGGGACAAAGGCCGCCGCCATCCATTTTCGGGGCGCTGATTCGGCAGTGAGTTGTTACACACTCCTTAGCTTAGATTTCGACTTCCATGACCACCGTCCCCGCTCGTCTCCAATCAACCAACACCCTTTGTGGGATCTAGGTTAGCGCGCAATTCGGCACCGTAACTCAACTTTCTGGGCTCATCCCGCATCGCCGCCCCGCTTACCAAAAATGGCCCACTTGGAGTTTCCCATTCAAATACACCGCCCACAGCGCCCGCACCCTCTTACCTATTTAAAGTTTGAGAATAGGTCGAGGGCGTTACGCCCCGATGCCTCTAATCATTTGCTTTACCCGATAAAACTCGCGCGTGAGCTCCAAATTTTATCCTAGGAAACTTCGGAGGAAACCACTTACTAGATGGTTCGATTAGTCTTTCGCCCCTATACCCAAGTCGACGAACGATTTGCACGTCGGGGCATCGCTACGAGCCTCCACCAAGCTTTCCGTTTCCGCCCGCTTCGTGCATAGTTCACCATCTTTCGGGTCCCAACAAAGGCACTCGAACCCTTCGCATAAGCCTGTCGGTCGACGATGCACCCCCCGCAAAGAGGGGGATCTCGCCACTTTCCCCGCGCCGTGTGTTTTCAAACCCGCCGACTCGCACACATGTTAGACTCCTCTTTGGTCCGTGTTTCAAGACGGCCGAATGGAAAGCCCGCCAACCAACACCACGAGCGCGTTGTGCACACGGCCCGCCATGGGCGCGTCCCCGACCACCGCACCGGCAAACCGATTGTGCGCACCCACCGCGCTCAGGACACAGCCCGGTGTTGGTTTGCACCTCAGTGCCGACGGCGATTCCGCCCCCGAGCCGTCTGCATCCGACCGAGACGCATCGACAGCCTCCATCCGCTCCCGGTTACTTTCAAGCACTCTCTTAACTCCTCTTTTCAAAGTCCTTTTCATCTTCCCTCGCTAAGACTTGTTCAAGCATCTAGCTCGCCCGTATTTAGCCTTGGACGGAATTTACCAACCAATTAGGGCCTACCTCCGCCGTCCCACCCCACACAACGCCTCGTGATGCGCGGTCCCGGCCCGACGGGGTCGTCACCCTCTCGCGCCCTTCCAAGGGGACTTGGCCCGGTCCGCCGCCCAGGACGCCGTGTTCACAATTCAGGCGACGCCGCCACCCGATTTTCATGTCATTCTTCCCGGTTCGCTCGCCGCTACTAGGGGAATCCTTGTAGTTTTCTTTTTTCCTCCGCTTATATGCTTAAATCCGCCGGTGTTCTCGCCCGAGCCGAGGTCGCAAGTTGGAGCTTAACCGCCTCTACCCAATGGGAGGACAAGAGAGAGCAAAGCAAGTTCCAGGGATGCCAATAGAGTCTGTGACGGCGACCACACATCATCAGCAAATCCAGTGTATAAGATCACCTGCTTGCTGACGATTTACGAAATATCATTTCCACATATTTCTACTAACTATCTGATATTGGTAATGACAATTACCTCCTACTACTTCTACTATATTGTAAGTGAGGCTGCTGGATTTATTTATCACAGACATTGCTCCCTCTGACGGAAGTCTCCAAGGAATGCTTCCTAAAACTCATTAGATTCAATGACTTTAATTCACACTTCATATCGTATTTTACGCTCTTCATTCATCAAGAATGAGATATCCATAATGATTACCTGTAAGCAACAAAATATCAAGACTCATCTAGAAATGGCTAAAGCTAAATCTAACGTAATGGCATGCATATCTCCTTCCCTCAGAAGACAACTGTGACTTATACCCACCACCAAAGGGAAGGGGCTCGAACAAGCAAGAAGAGCTGCTTTCCAAACCACATGCCTTTCAAAAGGGTAGAATTGAAGAATCATTGACCAGGTTTATCAGTGGCCACCTCCAACTGACTTTCTCGTCCTTCACTTACCAGTCTGATTTCATAACTCCCCCTTTTCTGCTGAAGACTTGGGGTCGGAACGAGGAAAAAGAAAACACATGAAAGAAAGAAACAAAATTCTGTCCACCCACTCAAGGAGGAGGCCCAAACAGATAACAACACTACAGCTTCCGCGCCCCCCAAAGGGGGAATCTGGCAACTATTAACTGGAAGACTAGGGGTGGGCCAATCGCAGCTCGCTGGGCCGCCTTTCCATCCTTCGCGAATGCCAATCCTCAACGATTCACCCTTTTCTCCGTAAAGCTAGGGGCCGAAAGAGGAAGAGAAAAGCAACCTAAAAGAGAAAAGAAAGAGAACGGCCAAGGCTGAACAAAACACAAAATAAAGCTTAAGGTCTTGCCCTGAAAAGGCGGGACCGTACTGCATCGACGACCGAGAAGGGACTAGGGCGGCCACCCCAAAGCAGGAACTCGCACCGGCGCCATCCTTCCGAAAACGTCAAAACGACGGCACCCACCCTTTTCCCAGAAGCTGGGGAACAACAATCATGGAAAGAGTCAAATAAAAGATAAGATTTTCCAAGTTCTCATGCTTGAAAAGTGGGGGAACTCAGAAGGAATCAATTAATTCAGGAAGGACTAGGTGGCCAACTGCGGAGCTTGCACCGGCTTTTCATCCTTCTCCGACACCGACCCACAACAATTCCCGCTTTTCTCCGAGTCAGAACTGAAGGGAAGAAAACGACGACAAGAGCAAGAAAACCGTGTTGTCTCCACCATAACACTGCGACAAAATCCACTGAGAGAAAGGGAAGCAATGTATAACGCGTTAGCTAGAAAGAAATACCTACGGCATGAGGGATGCTGTTTAACTGTAAAAGAAGAAAACAGGCACCATCAAATAAAGGACCCACGCCAGACTTTCCATATGGTCACAGCTGTTAATTAAATACCCTTTATCACATCATATAACGAGTTGACAACTGCTAAATCACAGAGCACACAACTCAACTTGACTCACTAGAAAAGCCGAGGGCCCTGACGAGACAAGTGCCTAGAGACGCACAATTAGGTAAACACCTCAACCCAAGGTATACAGAGCAAAAAAGGGGACTAATATATCCTCCATTCATATTGTAACTTCGTGTACAGGCATCTGGACAACTTTTCCTGTACAAAAATTAGGGCTCAAATAACTGAATCAAAGAGAGTGATGCAAAATGAAGACACTATTGATAAAGCCTGCATACAATATTTCATGGTAATACACCTTAAAGATAGGCCTCAAAGCAGACACTACAACGCTGGTAAAGACCTGGACATCCAAGAAACACCAAGCTTTTAAAAACCGCCAATCCAAAATGGTGAGTACGAGAGACAGAACTGCCTTACTTTTCCTGGAAGGGGAGTGGCCTAAGAAAGGACGAGGGAATTCCCTCAACACCAAAGGGGGACGAGAAAAAGAATGCCACCTCAGCTCATTGACGAGGAAATTGCATTCTTGATGGAGGCCCAACCATGGAGGGCTATTTCACACTGGGACTCAACCCTTCCACAGGGCAAGGCCGGAGGAACAGCCTGTGAGGATCAGTGGCCACCCCCAACGACCCTCCGCCCATCCATCCCATATTTGACCCCACCTCGACATTTTCCCTCGCGAAAGGGTTGAGGGAAGCGCACGCGCGCAACCACTCCCTCGAATCTAACCACCAACAAAAGGCTCGCCCAAGCAAACATAAACCACCGCCGCCTTTGAGAGAACCAATCATGGAGGCCTACATCTTCCAACTTCATGGCTGACCAGTCTGAATTTTTCCATCGTGTTTCCCAAGCACCTCGTCCGCAGCAACCATGCCCCGCCGAACACCGTTGAGGCTCCCCCGGCAACGAGCGAAACCCCATACAAAAAAATACATTAGGAAATAATAATAAAGGATGGATGCTTACAACAAGCCAGTACAATAAATAATAAAAGAATCAAGATAGTAACTAAAAGTTACAGTCTCTTTCAAGAGGCACTACCCCATGCACTGGGGGGAGACACCACACGCTCCTAGATTACATACACCCAACCCCACACACAACAACAAAAACAAACTCATATTTAATATCCTAATAAAAACACCCATGTAACTTGTTACTATTTCTCCTTCCTCTAAATGATAATTCAATATCCCTCACTAATGATAGCTAAGCAATCAATTGCTGTTTTACTGGTCTCAATATTCTACCCATCATTCAATCTGTAGAGCTTATCAAGCAACAGGCAAGGGATTAGTCAACAATGCAGCTGATGACACGCCATTTAGTAACGTTGTGTGACCAATAATTGCACATTCATCCCAACACATGCATCAAAGAGAAGATTTCCTATGCTCTCACCAAAGAAAGAAAATCTGCTATCTGAGCCACAGAGCGTGGTGTGGCCTGTAATACTCAAGGCATCACATCACATGCTTTGACCCTCCATGGGTCAAACCATGGTTCCATGGTTGTATTTGTAAATCCCATGGAAGCATAGCAACAGGGTCTCGCTCACATTCTGGACACCCAGAACAAGCCCACCATCCTTAACTGCCACCATCAATCATAGAATCACAGGCAGCTTTCTAACTTCTCACCCCACATGTCCGGGACTCCCGGTAAGTTTCCCGTGTTGAGTCAAATTAAGCGTGTGTCTACCTCAGTATGTCTGCTGGCTCCTGAGCTAAATACAATTATATTCTTGAATCAAAGACTTATTTCGTGAGCAGGCCATGAGTCCTGGATAATATCCACATCCCTGTCATCAAATATATTTAGATTAGGACATTCCATCATTCTGTTCTCAATTTTTTCCTGATTAATGAAAATGATTCTGGCAAATGTTTTCATATCCTATTTTTCATAACTAAGAATTTCATCTTCATGAATAAATACCACTTACAGTCTCTTTTTATTAATCTATTATTCATTCCATACAACACAATAGACCAGACTTATCATATTCCATAAATGTATTCAGTGCATAAGCTTGCTTTGAGCACTCTAATTTTTTTCAAAGTAACAATGTTTGAGGCCGCGACCTACCTGCCAAGGCCAGAGCCTCCGTCGTCGACAAAAGGGACTAAGGGCAGTATTCGCAGTAGGCGGACCGACCTTTACGACCTAAGATCCAACTAGTCAGCTTTTTAACTGCAATAATCAACATACGTTTATTGAGCTGAATTGTCAAGGCTGCACGGATTTGCCTCCAATGGATCCTTCACAGTGATCAGATTTGTACTTTATCTAATTACCAGACTCGATGAGCCCAAAGATGTTACTATTGTCACGACTTCCCCATGTCGCATCGGGTAATTTGCGCGCTCGCTGCCTTCTTCGATGTGGTAGCCGCCTGCCCTCTCCCAATCGAACCCCACTCCTCCGTCACCCGTCACCACCATGGCCTCTATCCACCATCAAAGCTGATAGGGCAGGTCTGAATGAAGCACGCGCACAAGGGCCGTGCGGGCCGAGTTATCATGATTCATCGAGAAGGCAAGCCCGCGCCGGCCTTATCTAGCAAAATGTATCCTTCAAGAATGGACTTGAAAATATTAGTTTAACATTACTGTTATCCGAGTAGTATGGTACCATCAAAAAAACTATAATCGATTTAATGAGCCATCCGCACAGTCCAATTAGTTCATACTTGTGACAATGCATGGTTTAATCTTTGAGATACATGTTGACGACTACAAGATCAGGTATTCTCCATCAGTGGTGGATTAAAGTCTCACAGTAGTAGTTTCAATGAACACACCTCATCAAGTCAAGAGAGGTCAACATAGCTCATAAAGCCTGAGACCATCTCTCAGACCCTGCTATTAACAGAGCCCACACACAAAGACATGCTGGTTGGATACAAGACATCAACGATGATGAGTGACAAGATCCACAAAGCTAAAAAATGGCTTCAATCACTAGTCACATTATACCCAGGCTGCTTAGAGTTATAACCACCTCAACCCAGCAAGATGGCAAAGCTCTGTCACTCAATGACAGCCTACGTTGTTCAAGAAAAGGTGGAGAAAACTATGGAACAAAAGATTCTCTAGAAATGCCTCAACCTCCTGCCTTTGCCACCTAGGAGTCCACTCCACAAAATGCACAGGAGCCCCTGAGAGTCATGCCACCCTGATGCAAAAGGCAAACAAATGGAGAAAGACCAACCGCATACACCTCTCTCTGCTCCCCATCTCAAACGCCTCCACCCATCCCCGCCTAATTCAAGGCTGTCTGAGATCCCACCCTGACAGCAGCCAACGTATGGACCTCGATCACCCGATCGCCCGGCGACGACCTCGATGCGAAAGCAAGCAAATGTTGGGAGAGCAACCGACCCCACGACGTCTCTTAAAAATTCCCCGCACCTCTTCCTGCCTGCCAGGGAGGCCGCCAGAGTCCACCTTGTAGCAGCACAGCGGGATCTCTGACTGCCTGATCGTCACAAAAAAAAATCGACCAAAAGGAAAAGAAGGAAGTAGAAGGAGAATGACCAAGTCGACAACCCCGGCCAGCCGTTACCTCAACCCCACCTCTGCCCCACCTGAAGTACCTAGGAGTCCATGGCCCGGTCACAGCGTCAGCGGGACCTCTGACTGCTGATCGCCCGCGGCACCCTCGATGCAAAAGGATTCGAAATAAACAAGAACGACCATTCCCGCAACCTCCCTAAAAATTCTCCCCCCCCCACCCCGCACCGAGACCACCTAGGAGTCCACCCGGATGTGCCAACGTGACCTCGACGCTCGATCGCCCGGGGGCAACCTCGATGCGAAGGCACAGGAAATAAAATGAATGCATATCAAGAGTTCACACAAAGTAAGAACATATCCAATAAGATAGGTGGACTGTGTGCCCACACTCACATACACTCCACAGATGGCTACAACCCGGGAGATTGCCCCACCGACTTACCAACCGACAACAAAACTTCTCACCAGAACACTTCACAAGAGAGGGAGCACGGGCGTCCACCTCTGTCCTCTGCAGGAAGCCCGCCATCAACGTAGCAAGCCTCATCCCCGTTGGACCACAATCGCATGAGCGATCAACAAAACAAGAAATGCCCATCACCTCAGTCTCATCATCTGTGGGCCATGAGACCCTACTATGCACAAGAGCTGCAAGGAAAAAGCCGACCACTCGAGCAAACAAATGGGCCACCACATCTATCAAGATTCAAAAGCCAACGTGTGACAAACAACGTGCACTCGAAAGGAATTCCAGACTCCACTTTACAACAAGGAGAACCCCCCGCTCCCTCATGACGCACAATGGTACAAGCAAGAGGGGCAGCTTACAACAAAACCCTCCACATTCCTCTTAACGTATGCATCTCAACCCACAAGGTTGACATAGAAAGAGTAATAAGACAGAAACTGCACCGGAAGAAATAAATAATAAGAGGACAGTCATTCTCATAGCCACATGAAGGCAAACCCATCCACCCAGAATTATTTATTGGAGACCACCCACATATACCACATCACATGGCCAGATACTGTCATGTTGCCTTCAGTGGGATGGAGAGAATGCGAATGTCGACCACCCTCTACAAATGACCCAAGGCCACTCTTCTGTGCACACCCGATGCTTTCATCGACTGCTGCAACCCCACCTTTCCACACAAATCCAACCCCTCCCCACCAAAGGGGAGAGGTGAACAATATATTAGGCATTTCACGAAGCCAACGAGACAAAAGCCCACCTCTCCAACCCACCAAAAAGGGAGGAGGTGAACAGCTAAGCAGGAGCCAACATCGACGAGCCAACCAGAAGAAAGGCAAGTGCTCAGGAATACAGGTTGTCTGAACTCAAGGAGCCACACAGTACACCGTCCAACTCAGAACACAGAGCGAAAGGGTAAATCTTTTCACAGCAGCTCACGTTATCAGCACATTATCGTCATGCTGCCCGAGTGGGGATGAGAGAATATCAGAGGCCATCACACCTACAAATGACCCAAGGCCACCACACCTGGGCCATGCACCCGCTGTACTAACCCACCTTTCACACTGTAATCAGTCCCTCCCCCACCTGGTGCGGGGAGGAGGCAACAATATGTCTGAGGAGCCGATTTTCCACGAAGCCAACGAGACAAAATCCCACCTCTCCAACCCACCGTGAGGAGGAAGACAAGGGCGAAGAGCCACATCAATGGAAAGTCACCCAGCGCAGCAGGCACAGAGCTACAGAAGCATCGCCGCCTGTCTCAAGGAGCCTGCTGAACAGCTGGTTCCCGTCCAATCCCAGAACACAGCAGGCACTTTTCACAGCCTCCAGATGTACATGGCCAACATTGGCCGCCGCGCGCCTGGCCCAGGACACGAGAGAAGCGAGAGTCGACGACCCTACAAAATGACCTTAAGGCCACTCTTCGTGCACACCCGAACAAGCAAGGCTATCAACCCACCTTCACACGAATCCAACCTCCCCACCGAAAGGGGGGAGGAGGGGTGCATCAATATACCGAGGAGCCGATTTCACGAAGCCAACGAGACAAAAGCCCACCTCTCCAACCCACCAAAAAGGGGAGGAGGGTGAAGAATATGTCGAAGAGCCAACATCGACGGAGCCAACGAGCGAGCAAGGGGCACGAGAGCGACATAGGCGAACGCCGCCTGTCTCAAGGACACACAGCGGACTCCGTCCATCTCCGAGAACACGCAGCGGAAGGGCAACTCCTCAGACATGCCTCCTGGACAAGCATGGCCACATTACCGTCATGCGCTACCGAGTGGGGGATGCAGGAGGGCTGAGAAGCCTACTTGGTCACAATGACCTCCCAGGCTACTCTCAGGACACCCAACAAGGCACCATGACAACCCACCTTCATCAACTAACCCCTCCCCCACCGAAAGGGGAGGAGGTAACACATACCGAGGAGCCGATTTACCGAAGCCACCGAGACAAGCTCTACCTCCAACCTGCATCAAAAGTGAGGAGGTGAAGAATATGCGAAGAGCCAACATCACGTAGCCAACGAGCGAGCAAGGGGCACGAGAGCCAGCAGAGATGACTGCCGCTGACTCAGCATTACTACGTAGCGACTCGCCACAGAACACAGCGGAAAGGGTAACTCTTTTCACATATGCCTCCCAGGAAAAGCATGGCCAACATTACCACTCATGTGCTACCAAGTGGGGATGGAAAGAAGATGAGAGTCGATGACCCTACAAATGACCCAAGGCCACTCTTCAGGAACACCCAAACAAACAACTCAATTACCAACCCACCTTTCACACGAAAATCCAACCCCTCCCCTCACCAAAAGGGGAGGAGGTGAACAATATAGCGAGGAGCCGATTTCACGAAGCCAATGAGACAAAAGCACACCTCTCCAACCCACCAAAAAGGGAGGAGGTGAACAATATAGCGAAGATCCAACATCGACGGAGCCAACGAGCGAGCAAGGGGCATGAGAGCGACATAGGCGACCGGCCAGTTGTCTCAAGGAGCCACACAGAGCGACCTCATCCAACTCTGAGAACACAGAGCAGAAGGGTAACTCTTTTCACATATGCCTCCCAAGACAAGCATGGCCAACCCGCTCATGCGCTACCGAGTGGGGATGGAGAGAAGATGAGAGTCGACGACCCTACAAATGACCCAAGGCCACTCTTCAGGCAGACCCGAACAAGCAACTCAGTTACCAACCCACCTTTCACACGAAAATCCAACCCCTCCCCCCACAAGCAAGCAAAAAGGGAGGAGAAGAACAATATAGAGAAGAGCCGACATCGACGGAGCCAACGAGCGACATAGCAAAACGCTGATTTCAACAGAGCGAACGTGCAACCAAGGGGCACGAGAGAGAGTTACCGGAGCGCCGATTTCAACAACGCCAACAGGCGGCCAGTCATCTCAAAGAGCCACACACAACAACCCCATCCAAATGCTAGAAAACAGAGTGGACGGGAGAGATTGTTCAAACATACCTCCAAGGACAAGCATGGCCAACATTACCGCTCATATGCTACCGAGTGGTGATGGAGAGAAGAAAGTCGACGACCCTACAAATGACCCAAGGCCATTCTTCAGGCACAACCAAGCAAAACAACTCAATTACCAACCCACCTTTCACACGAAAAGAAAATCTGATAAGTGCACCCTCTAACAAAACAGGGCGACCCAAATGCCCTCGTCCGTGCGCCCTCACCCGAGGCGACACGGAGCGCCCCCCTTGAATGGACGCACATGGGAGCAAACGGCAAACGGGCCGCCCGGACGTGCACAAGGCACCCGGGCGGTCACAACTTAGCAAATATGGCACGGGCGCCCTCGGGCCAAACGACCCGACCCGAACGGATGACCTCACCCGGCACGACCAAACGACCCGACCCGAACGAACGCCCTCACCCGGGGTGACACAGCATGCCCACCCGAACGGACGCACATGGGAGCAAATGGAAAATGGGCCACCCGGACGTGCACAAGGCACCCGGGGGGTCACAACTTAGCAAATCTGACACGGGTGCCCTCGGGCCAAACCACCCGACCCGAAAGAACGCCCTCACCCGGCACGCCCACCCGAACGAACGCCCTCACCCAGCGCGACACGGCGCGCCTGACCCGAACGGACGCACATGGGAGCAAACGGCAAACGGACTGCCCAAACGTGCACAAGGCACCCGGGCGGTCACAACTTAGCAAATTTGACATGGGCGCCCTCGGGCCAAACGACCCGACCCGAACGGACGCCCTCACCCGGCACGACAGGGCAAGCCCACCCGAACGGACGCACATGGGAGCAAACGGCAAACGGGCCGCCTAGATGTGCACAAGGCACCCGGGCGGTCACAACTTAGAAAATCTAACACGGGCGCCCTCGTGCCAAATGACCCGACCCGAACGGACGACCTCACCCGACACACCCACCCGAACGGACGCACTCACCCGGCACGACACGACACGCCCAACCGAATCGACGCACATGGGAGCAAACAGCAAACGGGCCACCCGGACGTGCATAAGGCACCCGAGCGGTCACAACTTAGCAAATCTGACACGGGCGCCCTCGGGCCAAACCACCCGACCTGAACGGATGCCCTCACCCGGCACGACACGGCGTGCCCACCCGAACGGACGCACATGGGAGCAAACGGCAAACGGGCTGCCTGGACGTGCACAAGGCACCCGGGCGGTCACAACTTAGCAAATCTGACACGGGCGCCCTTGGGCCAAACCACCCGACCCGAACGGGCGACCTCACCCAGCACAACCAAATGACTCGACCCGAACGGAAGCCCTCACTCGGCACGACACGACGCGCCCACCCGAACGGACGCACATGGGAGCAAACGGCAAACGGGCCGCCCGGACGTGCACAAGGCACCCGGGTGGTCACAACTTAGAAAATCTGACACGGGCGCCCTCAGGCCAAACCACCCGACCCGAACGGACGCCCTCACCCAGCACGCCCACCCGAACGGACGCCCTCACCCGGCGCGACACGGCACGCCCGACCAAACGGACGCACATGTGAGCAAATGGCAAACGGGCCGCCCGGACGTGCACAAGGTACCCGGGCGGTCACAACTTAGCAAATCTGACACGGGCGCCCTCGGGCCAAACCACCCGACCCGAACGGACACCCTCACCCGGTGCGACACGACGCGCCCACCCGAACGGACGCACATGGGAGAAAACGGCAAACGGGCCGCCCGGACGTGCACAAGGCACCCGGGCGGTCACAACTTAGCAAATCTGACACGGGCGCCCTCGGGCCAAACCACCCAACCCGAACGGACGCCCTCACCTGGCACGCCCACCTGAAGGGACGCCCTCACCTGGCGCGACACGGCACGGCCGACCAAACTGACGCACATGTGAGCAAACGGAAAACAGGCCGCCCGGACGTGCACAAGGCACCCGGGCGGTCACAACTTAGCAAATCTGACATGGGCACCCTCGGGCCAAACGACCCGACCCGACCCGAACGGACGCCCTCGCCCGGGACGCCCACCCGAACGAACGCCATCGTGCCGCACGACCAAACGACGCGACACGAACGGACGCCCTCACCCGGCACGACCAAACGACCCGACTCGAACGAACGCCCTCACCCGGTACGACCAAACAACCCGACTCGAACGGACGCACATGGGAGCAAATGGAAAACGGGCCGCCCGGACGTGCACAAGGCACCTGGGCGGTCACGAATTAGCAAATCTGACATGGGCGCCCTCGGGCCAAGCGACCCGACCCGACCCGAATGGACCCCCTCACCCGGCACGACCGAACGACCCGACCTGAACGAACGCCCTCACCCGGCACGACCGAACGAACGCCCTCACCCGGCACGACCAAACGACCCGACCAAATGGACGCACATGGGAGCAAACGGCAAACGGGCCGCCCGGACGTGCACAAGGCACCCGGGCGGTCACAACTTAGCAAATCTGACAAGGGCGCCCTCGGGCCAAACGACCCGACCCGACCCGAACGGACGCCCTCGCCCGGCACGCCCACCCGAACGGACGCCATCGTGCCGCACGACCGAACGACCCGACCCGAACGGACGCCCTCGCCCGGCACGACCGAACGACCCGACCAAACGGACGCACATGGGAGCAAACGGCAAACGGGCCGCCCGGACGTGCACAAGGCACCCGGGCGGTCACGACTTAGCAAATCTGACACGGACGCCCTCGGGCCAAACGACCCGACCCGACCCGAACGGACGCCCTCACCCGGCACGACCGAACGACCCGACCCGAACGGACGCCCTCACCCGACACGACCAAACGACCCGACCTGAACGGACACCCTCACCCAACACGCCTGACCAAACGGACACACATGGGAGAAAATCTAAACGGGCCGCCCAGACGTGCACAAGGCACCCGGGCGGTCACAACTTAGAAAATATGACACGGGCGCCCTCGGGCCAATCGACCCGACCCGACCCGAACGGACGCCCTCACCTGGCATGTCCACCCGAACGGACGCCCTCGGGCCAAATGACCCGACCCGACCTGAACGGACACCCTCACCCAGCACGACTGAACGACCCAACCCGAACGGACGCCCTCACTCGGCACGACCAAACGACCCGACCAAACGGACGCACATGGGAGCAAATGGCAAACGGGCCGCCCGGACGTGCACAAGGCACCCGGGCGGTCACAACTTAGCAAATCTAACATGGGCCGCTCACAAACGACTCGATTCGATTCGAACGGATGCCTCACCTCGGTAAGACACCCACCCAACCCGACGCTCGGGCTAATGACCCACTCCACCCAACCGACGCTCACTTCCGAGAGACGACCGAACGACCCGACCCGAACGGACGCCCACACCCGGCACGACCCAACGACCCGACCCGAACGGACGATGGAGCAAATCCAAGAACGGGCCGCTCTCGTACGTGCACAAGACACCCGCGGTCACAACTTAGCAACCGACACGGCGCCGGCTAAACGACCCGACCCGACCCGAACGGACGCTCACCCGGCACGACCCCACCCGAACGGACGCTCGGCGAAACGACTCCGACTCCGACCCGAACGGTGACGCTCACCCTCGCACGACCAAACGACCCGACCCGAACGGACGCTTGGCCCAACGACCCGACCCGAACGTACGCTTCTTGGCCAAACGACCCGACCCGACCCGAACGGGACGCCCTTGGGCCAAACGACCAGACCTGGCCCGAACGGGGACGCTTCCTCACCCGTGGAAGACGACCGAACGACCCGACCAAACGGACGCACATGGGAGCAAACGGCAAACAGGCTGCCCGGACGTGCACAAGGCACCCGGGCGGTCACAACTTAGCAAATCTGACACGAGTGCCCTCCGACCAAACGGCCCGACCCGAACGGACGCCCTCACCCTGTGCCACACCGCCCGCCCGACCGAACGGACGCACATGGGAGCAAACGGCAAACGGGTCACTCGGACGTGCACAAGGCCCCCGGGTGGTCACAACTTAGCAAATCTGATACGGGCACCCTCGGCCCAAACGACCCGACCCAAACGCCTTTGGCCGGGCGCCCTCACCTGACGCGCCCGACCCGACCCGAACGCGTTTGGCCCGCACCCTCACCCGCCCGACCCGACCCGAACGCATTTGACCTCGGCACCCTCACTCCGGCGCGCCCGACCCGACCCGAACGCCTTGGCCCGGGCGCCTCACTCCCGCGGCGCCGCCCGACCCGACCCGAACGCGTTTACCGGGCGAATAGGGTGGACCCACGACTCGGGCGACTTCACACGAACCGGCACGGCGCGTGCGGAAGCCATTCCTGTGTGAGCGTCCGGATGATGGAATTGAGGCCAATTGCAGAATGTGCGTATTGACGGGCCACATCTAACCGTACAGTTGGGAAGCGGATTGGACACACATGGAGCTCGAGGGACGGTCTAAACTGATTTGTAGTGCCGATTTGAGTGACCCGGCAGCACTTGGGCAGTTTTGTGCAGGATATTCCCAAGGTGAATTCTGATGATTGTAAATGATTGTTGTAGGCTAGTTTGATGGTTGACAAGCCTTAGAGCTTGGTCAAAAGGCTAACTTGCCTTGCCAAGGAGCAGAAGTGGCTTCTGCTGGATTGGAACTTATTATTTCATATTTATCATTATTAACAGGGAATTGCCCCTCCCTTGTATGTATGAGCATACTTGTGGATTGATAATGATGTTTATGTTTATTTCCGCATATAGAGAGAACCTTTGGTTAATAACTAACAAGTGTTGCTAAAGGCGTAGTCTATATACTTGAGTATTTGGAAAAAGAAAAAAGTACGGTAGTGCCGCACCCGTCTATAGCGTGGTTGAAAGACACCGAAGGCATAGGGGCGTGACAACCAGGCACACGGGCGGTCACAACTTATCATTTTCGATACGGCCTCCCTCACACGACCCGACCCGAACGCGTTTCCTTGGGCGCCCTCACACGGCACGACCTGACCCGCCCTAACGAAGGCACAAAGGAGCAAATGGCAATCGGGTCGCACGAACGTGCACAAGGCACAGGGGCGGTCACAACTTAGCATTTTTTATACGGACTCCCTCACACGACCCGACCCGAACACGTTTCCTTGGGCGCCCTCACACGGCACGACCCGACCCGCGTGAACGAAGGTACAAGGGAGCAAACGGAAAACAGGTCGCACGAATGTGCACAAGGCACAAGCACTTGGGCAGTTTTGTGCAGGATATTCCCAAGATGAATTCTGATGATTGTAAATGATTGCTGTAGGCTAGTTTGATGGTTGAAAAGCCTTAGAGCTTGGTCAAAAGGCTAACTTGCCTTGCCAAGGAGCAGAAGTGGCTTCTGCTGGATTGGAACTTATTATTTCATATTTATGAAACGTATTATCGGTCGGACTCATTATTAATAGGGAATTGCCCCTCCCTTGTATGTATGAGCATACTTGTGGATTGATAATGATGTTTATGTTTATTTCCACATATCGAGAGAGCCTTTGGTTAATAAATAACAAGTGTTGCTAAAGGCGTAGTCTATATACTTGAGTATTTGGAAAAAGAAAAAAGTACGGTAGTGCCGCACCCATCTATAGCGTGGTTGAAAGACACCGAAGGTATAGGGGCGTGACAACTAGGCACACGGGTGGTCACAACGTAGCATTTTCGATACAGCCTCCCTCACACGACCCGACCCGAATGCGTTTCCTTGGGCACCCTCACACAGCACGACCTGACCCGCCCTAACGAAGGCACAAAGGAGCAAACGGCAATTGGGTCGCACGAACATGCACAAGGCACAGGGGCGGTCACAACTTAGCATTTTTTATACGGCCTCCCTCACACGACCCGACCCGAACACGTTTCCTTGGGCACCCTCACACGGCACGACCCGACCCGCCCGAACGAAGGCACAAGGGAGCAAACGGAAAACGGGTCGCACGAACGTGCACAAGGCACACGAGCAGTCACAACTTAGCAATTTTTATACGGCCCCCCCTCGCACGGCACGACCCGACCCGACCCGCCCGAACGAAGGCACAAGGGAGCAAATCGGAAACTGGCCGCGCGAACGTGCACAAGGCACGCGGGCGGTCACAACTTAGCATTTTTTATACGCCCGCCCTCACACGACCCGACCCGACCGAACGCGTTTCCCTGCTCGAAGGTATGCATCCCATAGTGCATCAAAATCAAGACCAGTCTCGATCTCAGTTCCTCAGTGAACCAGATACTGCAAGATCATTGTAGTATGAAGCCTCCAATGAATGAAACTCCACCATGAACTCCCACGCATCATCCTATCCAAAGCGTTGGCAAGCATACTTGTATTGCCCGCGAGTGCCACCACAAGTTGTTCTCACCCTGCAAGTCATATGAATGTGCTCGTAGGCTGCTCATCCAACCAATGTCTTGTTGCTCAAAGGGAACAACGTCCATCAGCCCATCTATAAAAGATCTCCATGTAGCACCAACAATCGATCATGCTCAGCATATTCCTTCTTGACACTCCTCCATGATGCTCATAAGTGGGCACCCAGTAAGTGCACCTGCATAATGTCTCCAAATAATGTCCCGCCATGCCCTCGTGTCAATGTACATGACTTTGGTTGCCCATGTGTCCATCAAGAGTAGACTCGCCTCAACCCCAGTCACCATCATGTGTATAGTGTACAGGCTAAGTGCCCTCGGTCACTTCTACCATCATCATCATGGGTACTTCCTCCAAGGCTTCTCCCCGCTAAAGGTGCACCAAGAGTTCCTTCTTGGTTGTAAGCCATGAAGAAGTCTACCCAGACAATGTGCCCTACCACCAAGGCAGTCCATGAGTCATGCCGGGCACCTAGCCAGTTTCCATGTGGCTAAGCATGACCCGTATCTATCACATAGGTCATCAAGTTCCACCTTTGTCACGGGAATTTGAACCTACTAGAGCGAGGTCACAAATTTCCCTATCAAGGCCTACAACAAGAAATGCTCCCCTTGCTTCCCCAATGTACAAGGTTCCATCATAGTCATCCGAGGAAAGGTCCTCCATGGTATTGGAAAAGAAGTCATCTTCTTTCCCATCCCTGCATACGGTCCATCTCCCAGATGCTCAATTGAAACACGAGCCATGTCTTCATGAAGAATCTCTAAGCAAGTGTCCTCCATCCTCATCAATGTCTGCAATGCTTCCGATCCTGGTACCGCCTGCTCATAAAGTTCCTCCTCGATCATTGTCACTTCTGCAACATTTTCATGTGGTTAATCCCCTAATGCCTGCAATGTGCTTGGTCCAGGTTCAACTTTTTCCACGATTTCTTCCTCGATCATATCCGCATCCTCAACATCCTCCCCAGAATCATCCATCACCGATGCTTGCGATGTGCTTGGCCCTGGTCCAACCTGTTCATCAAGTTCGTCCTCGACTTCTACCACATCCGCAACATCCTTGTGAGAATCGTCCACCATCAATGCTTGTAATGTGCTTGGTCCTGGTCCAACTTGTTCATCAGCTTCTTCCTTGACTTCAATCACATCTACAACATCCTTTGGTTCGGCCACAGTGGGCTTCATGCCACCATGCTTCATCTTTCCAAGGTCTCTAAGCTTGAGAAGCTTATCAAGTAACTTTCTTTGCTCTTCTTCCACCTTGTCCATTTTTGCTCGGAGAATTCTCACTTTCTTCATAAGTTGAAACATTTCATCTTTTCTCATGCCAGATGTCCTCCTCTTGCACAATGTATCAATGGTCCGACTCGCCTCATCAAACTCCTTTTCCACTTCCTTCGACTTCTCTTTAATTTCTTTGAAGTTCATTTCCAATGAAACAAACTCATCCATCAAGCTTCAATACCACCTGCAACGCTGCAACGGTATCCCTGCTCAATAATAATAATAATAATAATAAAAGCCACAAAAATGTAGCTCTGATACCAACTGTCACGCCCTTATACCTGTGGTAGTCTCCCAACCGCTCTATAGACGGGTGCGGCACTACCTTATTTTTCTCTTTTCAAATACTCAATAAGTAGACTATGCCTAACTCAACACTTGTTTAATTAATCTTCCAAAGTGCTCCTGTGTGGAAATAAAACAACAATAAACATCAATATCAAACCACATGAACGCCCATACATTCAAGGGAGGGGCAAATCCCGTTAATAAGTCTGCCCAGTATTATGCTTCAATAAATATGTACAATCTCCAATAACTATACAACCAAGCCTCCATAAACCATTTATGCTTCTTGCCAAATGTGCTTGTACCTGGGTCTAGCCTTAACAGCTTCCCAACAGTGCAAAAAATCAAAAGGAACCCCAAAATTCCCTTTCAGAACATGTTTCTGAAGTCTGCGCGAATTCTGGTTCGAGTGGGTCACTCGGGTCACAGACGCCCTCGGCACCCTGAACGCGTTTCCGCACACGGGTCACCGGGGTCACGGTCTGCACGCGTTTCATTAATGTGTTCGACCTGACCCGACCCGACCCGATCCTGCTGAACGAACTCCGTGCCTTCAAACACTGTTCCGCGCGTCCGAAACGCAGGCGCGCTGCACGAACCCGACTCGACCTGAACGCGCCCGCCCTGAACACTGTTCTCCACGCGTCCTGCGGAACGAACCCGACTTGACCATGCACTAAACACTGCACCGCACACGCCCTGCGAAAGGAACCCGGCTCGACCTGCGGGTGAACGCCGAATGGGTTTTTTCCCGACTCGACCCAGACTTCGTTTGCCTGCTACGACTTCGCCCTCCACCCTCGACCTTCGCTCTAGCTCGAGCATTAGCTTGCCAATGGTGGAATCAGCAAGATGTTGATGTCCTTCTTTCTTTCCTTTATCGTCCATCGCACGTCCTCCTTTCGTATGTGCCTTTGCCCACACATTGCTTCCATGGGTGGGGCTTGACCCATATAAGGCCGACCCAGTAAACGCCCATAAAGCCTTGGTTACGACGTGGCATTTCCTCCTTAACGTCGGCTTGCCACCATGGCCGGCCTATAAAACCTCCAAGCCAACACATGGCCATTTTTGGACGCGTTTATGCACGTCGCTTCTAAATGTCGCACGATCACCATGATAACGTTGCATAGTAGCCGAACGATGTTTTCGTCCGTCGGCGCGCCCGTCTAACCTTTCGTCGTGGTTTTCGTCATTCGTCGCATGTCCACCGAATGCTTCCAACGCCTTCCGTCGTCGTCCTCGGCACGTGGGTCTTACAGGGGCGGTTTTCGTCGCGACGGGCGTATAATTGGACGGTGTCCATTGAGCAGGGACATGGAAACATTACATTTCGCACAGTTGGGCGACTGTCGTCACGCCGGGGCGAGGAAACCTGTCATGCCCCTAGACCTTCGATGACCTTTCAACCATGCTATAGATGGGGTGCGGCACTACCGTACTTCTCCTTTTCGTAATACTCAAGTATGTAGACTACGCCTTTAGCAACACTTGTTAAATTAGTTAATCAAATGTTATTTCAATGTGCGGAAAACATGAACATCATCATCACATCCACAGTGTACGCCCATACATACAAGGGAGGGGCGACTCCCAGTTAATAATGGGTCTGCCTGATAATATGTTTCATAAATACGAAATAGAGTATAAGTTCCAATCCAACAAAAGACCCCCTTTGATCTTTGGCAAGGCAAGTCACTTTTTGTCCAAGCTTACAATGCTTGACAATCATTAACTAGCCCACAACAATCGTTTACAGCACTAGAATTCACCTCGGGAATATCCTGCATAAAACTGCCCAAGTGCTGCCGTGTCACTCGGGTCGGCACTGCAAATGATTTCAGACCTCCCCGCGAGCTCTTCGTCTGTCCAATCCGCTCCCCCAGCTATGTGGTTAGCTCCGTCCCATCAAAACGCACCTGCTTCAACTTTCGGCACTCAATTCCGACTCACGATGCCTTCATAACGACCTCTGAACTGAAGCTCGGATCGTGCGGACGCCCTGCCCGACCCGACCTTGCACTGCGGACGCCCTGTGGAGCAGTTCCACACGCCCTGCATGTATATCGCATGACTTGACCCGCGCGCTACCCGACTCGACCCGTCCTGTGATGCGGATGCCCTGCGGAGGAATTCCGCACACCCTGCACGTCAACAACCTGGCTCGACCCGCGCTCGCCCTGCGTTCACCGCCGTCGTGTTTCCTTCACCAACGAGTTGTTGGCTTAGCTCGTGGTGCTCCAATGCGCTCGCACTCAGATGCTTGCTTGATCGTTGGTTGGATGACTTCTCCGTCATCCGCACGCCGTATTAATACGCGTATCATGTGCGTGTCGTGGGTCACTCGGTCGACCCGAGACGACCCCCATCATTCAGCTGTTCGCCCACTCATGTAGCGTCGACCGCTCAACTCGTGCGTCGGTTCTATCACTCCAGCTACACTGTGACGTTTCGCCTATAACATCGCTTTTTCCAATGCCACCGCCAGCTATGTGTGACGCGCCCGTGCCACTCGCCACCACACACCCGCGCCCGTGCGGTTACTGTGCGGCGGCTCGCCCGTAACGTCGCACGACGCCCGAACGCCCGACGGGTGCGCCCGTTACCACGAACGCGCCTCATGAAGTCTTGGGGCCTTACAAAACCCAACCTTCCCCACATTTGGATGGCTTCCGCCACGACGAGGCGTGGAAACCCCAAGTTCCGAAGACGGACCAGGGGAGCGGGTTCCGTCGCGCCGCGAAATGGGAGCCCCAAGTTTGCCAAGCTTGGGCGGTTCTTCGCCATGCCGCGCGACGAAAACCACGAGTTCTGTAAACTTGCACGATTACGGTCGTACCGCGACATGGAAACCCAAGTTCCCCTCACCAGGGGCATGGTTTTCGTCGGGGCGGGAGATGGAAACCGCAAGGTTCCCAGAACTAAGCGGTTTCCCTCGTGCCACGAAACAGAAGCCCCAAAGTTCCGCAGGCTTGGGCGGTTCTCCGTCGTGCCGCAACATGGAAACCTGAGCTCCCCGCACCGAGGCCACGGTTTCTATCATGGCGGGACGTGGAAATCCCCGAGTTTCCCGGAATATGGTGGTATCCGTCGTGCCGCAAAAAATGGGAACCCCCGAGCTCCGCGGGCAGTTTCCGTCGCGCCGTGACATGGAAACTTGAAGTTCCCCATACTTGGGCGGCGGTTTCTGTCACGCTGCGGCATGGAACCCCTAATTACCCCGTGCTGGGGTTGTGGTTTCCATCGCGGCGGGACATGGGAACCCCAGGTTTCCCAGACTTGGGGAAATTTTCCGCCGTGCCACGAAATGGAAACCCCGAGTTTCTCCAAATTGGGGCGGTTGTCCGTCGTGTGGCGAAATGGAAGCGGGTTTGTATGCGCCGCGACATGGAAAAAAAAAC
>JAXQQM020073893.1:0-5000 GCA_034641835.2 Pinus albicaulis | reverse complement strand
CAAGGAACAAATTTTATCACTAAAAATTGTTGGCTCTTGAAGACTCCTTGTAGGCCTCATGCCTCTGTCCAAAATCCTCATTTGCTGTCCCATTTTTTATACTCAGGAATTTATGCTGATTCCAACTGAAAGACTGCTGAAAGATCGTCATTTCTCCTCTTCTCAAAACCTTTCATGTTCTCCCCTTTTTCTCCATCAAAACTGACTTGTTTTCATAATTCCTCTTCTTTCCATTTATGAAAATTTCCCCTTTCATAGTTAAAAACTCACTTTTTAACTATTTCGGAACCCCCAAATCCATTAAAATCCTTGAAAATTTCTCATAAAAAATCAAATTTTTAGTGCTATGGACCTAAGCCCCTTGGGCTAAGTCCTAAACCACTTCCCCCCACATGCCCATGTGTTAAAACCAAACGCCAAAGCTTTTCGGCGCTAATCGCATCGCAAATATCCAAAGGGTGCATGACTTTGAACCATTACAAAGCTCCGATTGCGATTAGCCTTTCATATAAAACCCCCCGATCATATTATTTCCTCATATAACCATAGAGCCCGCAATCGGGCCATAAACCATTGAAAAATCCCTCTCCGATCAATATTTTCCTTTGTAAACCCAAAAACCCACTTTCTGAAATTTTTAAGTTAAAAACTTAAAACCACGTGCTGAATATAAATGGGTTGATTAAAAAGAGCCGATCGCGCAATCACAATCAGAAAAAACACAATGGGTTGATCGGAAAGACCAGGCTCAAAGGCCCGATTGCGATTGGCCCTTGTCTGTATACGCCCCGGGCATATTACATTCCATATATCCAAAGGCCCCGCAGTCGGGCGCCTGTCCACTTTATATATATATTCTTCCGCCTGATCCATAAAAACCTTTGATTTTTCCAAAAGTTTGGGTTTCATAAAAATATACAAGGGTTTCTCCCCCGATCCATTCTCCACCGTTGATCTCGTTCTTAGATCGACGGCCTGCGCTCAATCGCATGCGTTTTGTTTCGCCCTCGATCGCGACTCCCCCGATTGGTTCTCCACCGTTGATCTCGTTCTTGAATCAACGGTTATCGCTAAATCGCATCGCAATGTTTCAATCGCAATCGAAATGTCTCACTCCCGATTGCCGATCCTCGATTCAATCCTGACCGTTGATCTTGTTCTCAGATCGACAGCCTGCGCTCAATCGCAAAGTTTCCTCCGATCACAATCGCAGACCTTCCCGTCTCACTCCCGATTGCGATCCGCCGATTCCATCACAGCCGTCCATCTGTTTCGCGATCCGACGGCCATCGCACACCCTTGCGATCCCTCCGATTCATTCCCTGTCGTCGATCTGGTCCTCAGATCAACGGCCAGCGCTCAATCGCAAAGTTTCAATCGCATATTGTTGTGTGACCTCCCCGATTGCGATCTTCCGATTAAATCTGGGCCGTCCATTTCCCGCCTATCCAACGGTCCTTATTCCCTCCGATCGCAAGTCTTACCGCCATTTCAAAACCCTCCGATTCACTTTCTGTCGTTGATCTGATCTGCAGATCAACGGCCAGCGCTTAATCGCATCGATGCGTTTCAATCGCACGCACTTACCTGCCACCCCCGATTGAGATCCTCCGATTAGATCTGGACCGTCCACGTGTCCAGATCGGACGGTCCAAAACCACCCTGCCTTATTTCTTCTCCCCGCTCTCATTTTTCTGTTTTGCGCCGATCTCCACCGTTAGATGTTTTTATCCGACGGCTACACTCCTCCCCCACCGTCTGAAGCAGTTTAAACCTATTTTCCGCAGGATTTCTTAATTGTTTTGTGTTTGATGCAGGTGTTCTAAATGGTTTTCCATTGTATAACGAAGAAATGCCAAGGGCTGGGAATGACGATTCTCATGCCCTCGTTTCATTACAGAGAAGCCATTCACGGGGCTCTATTCCATGTTTCGTTAGTACTCTATGAGTATTGACGCCGTAAAGCCCAGTGTGGGTCTGCACATCGACAAGACACTGTTTTAATTCAAACACAGTTAAAGAGTATCAGTTTTGAAGACAAAGCACAACAGATGAAGATTGAAGACAATTTTTATGGGGATTACGGCTAAGACAGTTATCAAAAGCCTAATCCCCAATCTAAAACACAGTTTAAAGGAAAACCTAAAGTGTTTTATCCGACATAAAGGTTTCCACCGCTTCAACTGAGGCGAATTGATTCCTCAGCTACTACAAAGGGCCGCCTGTCTCCTCAAACCATTCAGAACAGAGGCCGAAGTTATTGCTCGAAGGAATATCTGCCTCCAGCATTGCCAAGAAGTTATTTCTGCAAGAAAACCAATGCATAAATATCTGTAGAGTTACTCCAAAACATACACAGAGCCTCAAAGTCAAAAAAAAAAGCTTCCACCGAGCTTCGATATTTATTGTGAAACAGTTAATGTAGTAATCCACCTGTAATTTCTCCCTCGAGCCTCTCAAAGGGCCGAGAAGTCTTCACTCTGCATTAATTATCCTTGAGATATTTTGTTAAAATCTCACCTCCTCATCTTCCTATAAGTACTTCTGCATAAGATGAGAAGTTGTTGGTTGCAGAACTTTGAAATACACTTGAGCTCGAGACTTCTATTTGTACATAGTGTTCACTGGCCCTTGAAGCTTTGTTTGTGCTAGAGTAGTTAGGTTGAATAGTGAAGATGATTGCTGAACTGAAACATTGGACTTGAAGATTGTAACTGGTTTGACATCAATATAAAAGCTGTTTCTTGGGATCCTGGTCTTTATCACTGGTGAAGTGCTTCTTTCTTTGTTAATCGTTTTTCTTCTATGTATGCCATATTGTTCATTTTCCCTCTGTAAAGAACAGTTTAAACAGGGTTAGGATTTTCTGTATAGCAGTAACCTTCTCTGGCTGAGAAATCTTTATCTTAATGTTTTCTTCAGATTTGTTTATTTAAGAATGATTCAATACAGTTTAAACGGTTAGGAATGTTGGCGTTCCCTTGTCCTTCTGTTTGCTCAAACATTGTTCTCGAATGTTATTTCCATTATTTGCTATTAAAGTTAGACTAGAGAAGATATGGTTTGCCCTGATTCCTAGATTCTTTTCTCCAAAGGCAGATTCTAAAATTTTCCCTTAGTGTTGACTGAAAGCAGACTAGGTTTAAAAGTACTTTATCTGATCTTAAGTTACACTCTGTTTTTCTTATGTGTTTTCATACTTTCTGAAGGTAATTATGTGGATTACTGGATTTTTTTTCAATTAAGCTGCTTTAATAAGAACTTGCCCAAGAATTCTATGGTTAGCCCTATCCTTGGTTGGTTTTAAAACAGTCACTTAAGAGGCTTTTCTTATTTGGACTGACTATAAATCCTCTGAGAAATTATTATCAGTTTCCACCCCTCCAACATTTTAATGTTTCCATTTCATCATTTTAATCTCAATAATCTTCTGGTATAGATGACTTTCCCCTTGGATCACACTTGATGTTGTTGTTCAATTAAAGCCCAGATATGACTCCATAGCCCAATGGACTAAAAACCAGCGTTATATCTATCTATCTGCCAAAACTGTTCTATTTTCTTGCAACTTCTCACTTTTGAAACTTTTTGCGCTTATGACTTTCTCCTCAAGTAACATTTCATGCTCAACCATCCAAAACAAAACAAAACCCTTGGCCTTCATAACTAGCCTAATATCATTACCTTAAGCTTTTCAAAGACAATATCCATCTTTGTACATATTGGAGAGATCCCTCTCCGGATTCAGAAGGGCTAGATCCTAGAATCCCAAAGTTGGTTGAAATGATGTTAACTCTGTGATTGGACTCTCCCAATCTTGCTAATAAATTACAGAGACCTAACATTTCTGGCGACCATACTGGGGACATCGAACCCAGAATCATTTTCATTTAAAGATAATCATACGACGTCGGAGATTTGGTTCATAGAGCATTTGCTTTATTAACCAGAGTAAAAAGCAGCCTTTTCAAGCACTGCCTATTATAGGTAATCATGATGGAACTTGTTTGAATCAGTGACAAACTAGGTAAACCCTAGGTTTCTCTTAAGACTTCATCTAACCTTGAAAAATCAGCTGGCTTAGCCATAAGAGTAGACTGCCTTTGTCTCGCAACCTTAGCTAAGTTTTGAAACAAAGTTAGGATATTCTTAACAACCACAAAACTGAAAAATGATTTAGAAAAACCTAAAAATATTTCAGATTCGAATTAAATAAACATGGTGGTGGACCATAAGACCTTTTACCTCTAAAAGGAGCTCAAAATTTCCACTTGGCGACTCCACAATCCTTGAACAGACCTTAAGACTCCACTGAGAAGAACCCTTATCATTATAGTATCATTCAATTTCAGTTAGAGGACTGTAGGATTAAAATTGTAAAAACATATTAGTTAACCTCTCTAAGATAGTCATATCTGGTTGAACTTTTCTTGTTTTGGGTCTAAACAACATAGCATAGTGGCTTCTAAAAAGATTCACACTAGAGCCCATCCAGACCCTAACCCGCCTGAGATAGTTGATAATCCAGAAAGTATCCTTTGGAAGTCTCCTAAGGTTAAATTATTAACTATTTTCAGATCACCCTTGAGAGCGAATTCAGTCCCTGAAAATCTTTCAGCTCTGCAACAATCACAAACTGACTTAGTGAACCCATTTAGGACTAGGTCATTTGATGATATAATCCAGTTAGACTCTGAATCTTCACTTTCATCTCCTGAAACAAGTGAACATCCTGGTAGCAGGGAAACAACACCTCTTGATTTACATTTCCTTCACAATTTAGGTGTCTCTCATCCAAGATCATCTCAACAGTCTACTCCTGGTCCATCCACTTCTACTCACCCTACATCCACTGTTCAAACCACTTCACCTCAGCCCACTTTCCCTTCTCTAAATCCACCTCCACCTCCTGCCATGGCAACATGGTATGCTTTCTTAGTCCTTCCTGTACCATTAGTCAATCTTCCACAGGACTATCAGTCCAAAATTCCATTATATGA
>JAXQQM020092703.1:0-10627 GCA_034641835.2 Pinus albicaulis | reverse complement strand
GCGTAATCATGCAGCACGAACGAGGCTTGTTTTGTGTGAGCGGCCTGTCCGAAACACCAGGCGAGATGCCACGAGGGAGTACAGTTGCTAGTGTTGAGGTCCCATACACGAGAATTGGGGTCCTCGATTCTGCAAGGGCGAGATGGGTTCACAGTTGCCTCTCGCCTTCTTTGAGAAGAGGGAGTAACGCCTACTATTTGTGCAAATACTTTATACACGAGGGGGTTGTAAGAAATTTGTTGCAGGTGGTGAGGAGGCGAGGGAGGCGGAAGCGCATATGCTGGAGGAGCTGGCGCACCAGGCTGCGGATAAAAGTAAGGGTTGGGTTGGGCAGCATTGAGGTAAGCAGGAGGTTGGGCAAAAGGAGGAGGCATGCCGTATCCTGGATACATGTTGCCGGGAGGGGGCGGAGTGCTAGAGGTGCTGGCCCCCCCCTGAGGAATGCCATGGCTCATAGGAGGGTGAGCAGAGGGGTGGGAAAGAGATCCAACAATACCGTCGGCGGAATGAGATGCCCCCGGGGCGTTAGCGCCACCGGGCCTGGGGATGTCAGGAAGAACGGTATAAACATAACCAGATTGAGCGTAGATCGGGTCATATTTTAAAGCTATTTGGAGGGCGGCTTCTTCAGATTGAGGAAAGTGAGAGGCGACATCTTTGCCGATGGGAGATGGGAGGGTGCGAAGGAACCGGTCCATGTAAACCCGATCTTCAAAGGGAGGGGCTCGACATAAGCTCCGTCTTCGTCGCCATTCCTGAACATGGGCAGAAAGGCGTGTGGAAGAGGATTGCTTAAATGAAGTCAAGAGCTCCGTACCAGTGTCGTATCGGAGAGGGAGCTGGAAGTACGAAAAGAAGGCTTGGGCAAGAGTCTCGAACGTGGTATGGGAGGAAGTGGCCTGTTCGACATACCATTTAGAAGCTTCGCCGGTAAGTGTGCGTTGGAACAAACGAAGAGGGATGGAGTCATCGGTAATGGAGTTGGAGGAACACCACATGTGGAAAGACCGGACGTGATTGGTTGGGTCTTCGCCATTAAGGCCCTCAAACTTAGGGATATCCGAGGGTAGCTTGGTGGGCATAGCGGGCCAGGTAGTATTATGGTGAATGGGGTCATTAATCAACTGATGGAAATCGGGGAGGCTGAGGCCTGCAATGTACGGCAGCACAGGGGTGGCCGGAGTAGTGGTTGTGACGGTTTCGCTAGAAGTAGGGCCGGCATTGGGGCCGGGAGAACCGCTAGCATTAGGCCCTGATCCGGACATGGTGAAGGTAAAAGGAGTCGGAGGGGGAGAACCGGAAGGAGAAGGGGGATCCGATGAAGCAGGAGAGGAGTCGGAGTGCGGACTCGAAGGTGGACTGGCTCGACGACGACGGTGCGGAGCAGGTCGATCAACCGGAAACTGAGGATGAAGGCCAAGAAGTCTCCGGGAAAGGAGCCTTGGGGGCGCAATGATGACAGGAAGAAGGAAACCGACAAGGGCAGAAAGGGACAGAATCAAGAAGGTCAAGGGCAGATAAGGTGCAGTGACAATTGATTTTAGAGTCTTTGCCAGGCGGTGTAAACCGGGCGCTTCTTCACTTAGGGTCAGTGTGTGGTGTGCGTTAATTTTAATTTTTAAACCCTTTCCGTTGTTGAGAGCAAAAAAGTGTGCAACGTAGCTGAAAATAAACCTACAGAGAACAGAATAAAAATGCTGAAATAACGGAAAAATAACAGCTACATATGCATCTATCAAACCCAAGAAAGTGGGTCTCTCAAAACTATGCTGAAAAGAAAGGGAAAAACTATGGAAACACACACAAAGGAAGCTCAACAGATCTAGGGTCAAAGGGGACAGAGATCCGGAGGATAAAGTTGCAGATAAGGGGTGCAGATCACAGCCAAGAGACAGAGGCAAGGTGGCTGGAAAAAGGGAAATCAGCAAAAAACCGGGGGGGGGCAAGGCAGAGGCCTTTAGAGGAGGTCCAAACAAAACGACAAGAGGGGATTTGAAAGGAAAAGAGGCTGATTTCGATGGATCTGGAAGTGAGGTCACAGATCTGGAAAAAGAAAGGGCTGAAGCTCTGAAACCGACGGCTGAAACAGCTGAAACTCTTCCACAAAAAGTGGAGGGTACTAAAGCCCTAAGGGGCTGGGTTCCCACTTAGATGAGTAAAAACAGATCGGATCTTGGTCAAGGCGGGCTGAGACAGAGGAAGTGAGAAAACCAAGCGGTACAAATGGAGACCCGGAAAAATTACGCGAGAAAAAATCTTGAAAAAAGGCGGGTCGCGAAACGAGCCAAAATTAAAATCGGGTGGCAGGTTTTGGGCAAAGTCTGACCCCCCGTTAAAGGTGTTTAAGTAATGATTTTACGAAGAATTACTTAATCTGAATGTGGTACAATTAACCAGCTTCTGCAGCAAATAGGGCCAGAAACACACGGAAGTTAGAATTTTTAGGTTTTTAGGTTTTTATGTGAGAAAAATGACATGAAAAGAGAAAAACTAAGCAGCTAAAAAAGAAGCCCTAGGGCCTGAAGTAGCTGGATATGCAGGAATATGAAAAACGACAGCGGTCGTAATTTAAAACCAGTGTGGAGTCGCCATTTGTTAGTATGAATTCTTTGTCGAAGCGTACGAAAAAGAACCACTTTAGCTACGCATAACTAATAGCCCTAACAACAATAATGGCTGCAAAACATCTTCAGATCTGCAATTAGTAGTTAAAGTGCTGCAACAAACGGATCTATAAATGGAAAGACATTAAGCAGTAAAGTAAAGAGTTTGCTCCATGCATCCAACAGACAAGACAAGAACACGATTTTTGAATGAATTTTTATATTCCAGGGCACCTGGGAGGAAACAAGAAGGTGTATCCAGATCTCCTCAATGGGATGGGTTCTTTGTAGTCCTCAGCACTTCAGATCTAAGCTTTCTCTCTCTTGTAAATGTAGAAAACCCAATGTAGAAGGTAGAGCTCAATGGGAGCAAAATGGCAGAAAATGAGACCAAGTGTATAGATCCAGAGTGATCTAATATGCAACAAAAGGTGAAGAATGATGGGGAAAACCCTCCTATTTATAACAAAATATTGGGTCCTTCTAGATCTTGGTGCATGATTAAAATAATGTTAATCACATCTAGATCCACCTCTATGGAATATTTTATTATTATTTGTTGGAGGGAAAGGGTGTTTGACTTGGGTCAAATCCCTTGATTAGTAAAAAATAAATAAATAAATGATTTATTTATCTTTTTAAGGAAGTGGTTGGGATATAATCAAATAAATAATGATTTAGTTGATTAATGGTGGTTGATTTGGTCATATTTAACAAGGAATATTATTTAAATAATTATTCCTAGAAAATAATAAGATAACTATGGGTTTATCTCATTAATTTCTTTGTTTTTGGATTAAACATGACTGGGAATAATAATTAAATTATGGTTTAATTAATTATTCCTTTTGGGGTTTCCTAATTAACATAGTGAAAGCAGTTTTACTTGGGGTAAAACTGGTCTTACATGGTGTACTTGGGTCCATCTAATGATGAAAAGTTAGATGACCAAAAAATGGTGTAACACAACCTCTTGTATTTTTAATTTTTTGTGGCCTTGATATTTCCATATTACCTCCATTATGAATTTTCCTTTTCCATGACATCCTAAATGAGGTTTACAAAAAGGAAGAATAAGTTCATTGAAAATACTACTATTACATAGGTTGTCGGATCACAAATTACAATAAAATATCATGGAAAAAGGAATGTCCTAGTAAGAGGGAGTGTTATACATCATTTTGTCACATCTGGTCAATAAGCCTACAAATTAGATCAATTAAAATATGTGAACATGTATTCATAATTCCTTCACAAATCCCTAAGCATGACCTTTCTAAAATTCTGAGTTTCTCAGATTAACTGCTCAAAATAACTATTTTTAGCCCTAGTGCCCCCTTCCCCTTTAGCCACCTACGTTCAACACCATTTTCTCCCTTCGGCACTAATGTTGGTCAACACTAGTTTCTCTATTCTTCTGGTGCATTGGTTCTATAAATTTTGGAAAATTAAAAAGAATTCTAAAGCTTCCTCTTGTAGAAGCTTCCAAGGGTTGTTTTAACCATTTACCTTGGGTAAGAGCTCAAATCCTATTTGATCCTACCTTGTATACTTCACCTCTTATCCCTTAAGCCCATCCTTCCATCATACCTGGATCTCAAACCCATAATGGTAATTCCTAAACTACCATCATTCTCCTATAAATTTAATGCCATCCATATCATCAATGTTGGATATTGGAGATTTATAGGGCCCTTATTCTACTGCCTTAAACCGAAAATATTTATTATAGACATGCATTAGGGTTGATATTGAGGTGTTCTTTGTGAAAAGGATGGGCAAGTCAAATTGGGGAGTCATCTACAAGATCAACTAATCTTTATGGTTGTAAAATCTCTCCTATTTTTATTAATACAAAGAGTATCATGTTTTCCTATATGTGTTTTTTTTATTTTTATTGATCTGAAAATGGAAGTATTTTAAAATGTTGTGCAAAGTATCCATTTCCATTTAATTAAGTGTGCAAAGTATTCTCCATGTCTTGCAAGTTAAACAAAGTGTTTTTGATACATTTTTTGAGTCTTATGTGTGAGGGAATGTTAATTAAATTTATTTTTTAACATCTTAAATCCTAAATACACAACATATAAATTTCACCATAACATAACACAACAACATGATGAGGCAATTCACCCATCTTGGGCTACATCTGCCGGGTCCAAGGCTCCCAATGGGCATGTCATTGCTCTATTAAGTTGCTCAAATTGGTTATATAGTGATAAATATTCCTAAACAAGCAGAAATAGCTGTGAAATTGAATTCAAAAGAAAAAAATAAGCTAAAAATGGCTTTTGTTTCACCTCAAACAGTGAAGTATAGCCCATTATAGCTCCATTTCCTTGATGGACCTCGTGGCTCTCCAAGCTTACCTGAAGCAAAAATGGTTGTAGAACACCTATGTTCACTTTGAAACCCATCCCAACCTCTCTAGAATGTTCAGAGTAACCAAAATTGACCAAAAGTTCGTCCAAATTGGACCAATATTGAGGAAGTTATGATGAAAACAAAATTTTGCCCAATGTCAATTGAAAACCCCACCAAATCTGGGTGAACTCCAGATAAAATCGAAAAATTTGGCAGAAAATCCTTAATTGGTGGAACCACGCTCTAATTCAGTGGAGGCAATAAATGTAACTATTTTTTTAAGTCGGGTTCACATGCTAAATATCTGGGCGGTTAAGTGCTGCTAGCAGATAAGGCCAAACCCACACCTGCAGTCATAACCCGTAGGTCCCATGAGACAAGGGCTAGCACCTAGGGGGGTTAGCCTTAATCTTACCACTGTTTGAAAGGGGCTTAGCCATTGGTTTTGTGTCTCGTCATGGAGCATTATGACCTTAAGCCCTGAGGGCTTAACATTATAACTCCGCTCGTTCAACTTTAAACGACACACCCGTAGCAGCTGACCCAAAGCCCTTCAAGTCGGGTCGAAATCCACCCAAGGTATGACCAGACTCGTTCACACTTGCATGAGGACCCAACCCATACTCATTCACTGCTGCATGGGGGCCCAATGCAAATGCGTTCAGCGTGACCTGACTGCATTCAGGTCGGGTCGGGTCAGGCCATCCAATTTTTTTTAAAACATGATTTTGAAATGATTTTTGAACCAATGGCTTGGGGCCACGTGGCAACCTCTGGGAAATTCATGTGGCACCCTATAATAGGCCCAAAAAAATTTAATAAAAAAAATGAAATTTGTCACATAATTTTTTTTGAAAATGACAAATTTTTTTGTTCAAAAGTCATGTTTTGAAGGTTATTGGGAATTTTAAAACTTCAATATATTTCTCATACAACTTCGGAATTGAGTCTCATTCAAAGCACCAAAATTGCAGCGATGAGGCCTATCCAGTCGTTCAGGTTACAACCAATTCTTAGGAGTTCCAATTTTGAGCATTTTTTTCCACTTGGACATGTTCACCTGATCACACCTCCAAAATGGGAAGCCTTTGGACTCCAAAAGCTCTCTGATTTACAGAAACAGAAGATGAGGAGACTGAGTCTCCACTCTTCCAACCTTGAACCACTGAAATATTCCTAACTTCATCAAATTTAGCTTCTCATAAAAAAACAAATTCTTCCTTGAATCTATTGACCGACTGTTGCTAACTTTGACTGTGTCATGATGCAAATTTTTGAGATTTTCAGAACAACAAATGAAATTTTTAGAATACATATTGTTCCTACAATGGTCAAACTTCAAAGGAAACTAAAAATAAGATTTAGCTTGCCAACTATCCTCATGGCAATTTTTTGCTGAATTAGCCATGTACTTGTATCGAATCCCGACCAAGTTTTCTCGCCATACCAATCTGCCATTCTGAAACTAGCATTGACCCATGCTGAAATTTGTGCCCTCTTTGCTTGCTTGCCTTTCCATCTTTTGGATTCTTGCACCACTTTGGACCAACACTTCATTCTTTGCATCGATTGACACCAAAGGCACTTTCTGCAACATCTTGTCATCTTCCCAAGATGACTTGCTTTTAGGCTGAAACATATCATCATTTATAACAACAATAACATGAAAAGGAGAATGTAAAAAATATTTTTGATTAACCATCAACAAAGTCAAATTTTGACTTGCGTTGACAAGCCTTTTCAATTGCCCTGCATTGACTAAAGAAGATTCTAGCTTCTTCCGATGTGCTCTCACAATAAACTCCTTACCATCCTTGAACAGATGATACTTGTTCTCATGGCGATGGAATATCTCTTTTTTGTCATATAAATAAAAACTACCCATAAAACACCTGTAATGTCAAGCAGTACCACATCTAGTTCGACCAAATCAACATAATGAGTTGTTATGGTGAAGCACAACATGCACTTTCTTGAGACTTGTAAATTAGCATCCTTGCAAATCCATCCAAGTGGATATGGCTTTGGATGAGGTATGGTCTCAAGTTTCAGCTTCTTGACTAAGTCTTCTAAGATGAGATTTTCTTGAGACCCACTATCAAATAGTGTGTCTATCTTTTTGTGTTTTGAAATTATCCTGATATGAAATAACTCCATCCTCCTCTTTTCATTTTGAGCTTCTATGTGATAGTTTAAAGTGATAGAACTGGGATTTGTTTCCTTAACAATCTCTTTTCCCATTATGTTCCTTAGTACCATGGCTATGCTTATATTTTCATCACCTGATTCAGACCCTAAGTCTTGTTCAACAATTGTGCCAGTTTTTCCCTTTTCTTTGGCCTTATCTTTGTTTTTAAATTTCTTTGGTTTCAGCTATGGATGAAGCTTCCAGCAATGGTCTTCATCGTGGCTTGTTTTTGAACAGTTTTTACAAAATAAATTTCCTTTTTCTTTCTTGGAGTTTTCATTTATATTCCTCCCTTTGCCTTTAAATTCACTATCCATATTCCCATCAAAATATTGTTTCCCTCTAGCCTCTAAATGCGTAGCTTGCACACGAACTTCGTCTAGACTAGTATGATTGAACATAAGGATAGTATGTATAAGATAACTGTGTAAACCACCTATATATTTTAGGAAGGTATATTGACTATGAAAATCAATTCCTAACAACAGAGCCCTTCTTATAAACTGTTGAGTGTAATCTTGAACACTTTTTCCTTTAAGTTGTCTAAAACTTTGCCAATTCATGATAGCCTTTTGTAAATGAGCTAATGGATAAAATTGTTTCTTAATTGCGGAAATAAATTCAGCCCAAGATAAAGTGACCTTACCATGTTTTTTAATTTCATCCTTGGTCATAGCTTCCCACCATACCAATGCTGCTCCTTCCATTCTTAAAGAGGCTAACTGAATCTTGGTGTCATCTTCAAGAAGGTTTTATATCCTCAAGTAAAATTCCAACTGTCTTATCCAATTATGAATTTTCTCTGCATTGACTTCACCGTTAAACATAGGCAACCCAAATTTAACATGAAGCTTTAAAATGGACTTTTACCAGTGGTTTTAGACTTGTGAGATTGATTAAACGAAGTAGAGGATGACGATGTAGAGGAAGAGAATGAAGATGGGGATGGTGGTTCACCATTTCCTCCATGTCCTTTATTTGAATTGTCATCACTTTTATTTCCTCCTCAATAGCCCTCTACTTCTTTGGGGTGTTTATACCCTTCTCCTTCAAGCATATCATTCCTTTCTTGGTAGAGTATCCTCACTGTCTCTGGTAGAGTATAGTGGAGGAAATGGCTCTCTGGACCTCCTTGGTTGAGGATTAGCTTGTGCTCTAACCAATTGTCCTTCCCCTCTTTTGAGTTTAAGCCTAGTAAACATCAAAACTTGCAAACAATCAACTATATCTTTGCACAAAACAAATGCAGAGTAAAACTATAGCTCCTAATACTCAAATCCTAAGCTCTGATACCAACTGATCTAAAAATCGAAGTATTTGATTTTTTTTTGCAAAGTATCCATTTCCATTTAATTAAGTGTGAAAATTATTCTCCATGTATTGGAAGTTAAAAAAAGTGTTTTTGATAAGTTTTTTGAGTCTTATGTGTGAGGGAATGTTAATTAAATTTACTGTTTAACATCTTAAATCAGAAATACACAACAGATAAATTTCACCATAACATAACATAACAACATGATGAGGCAGTTCACCCATCCTAGGCTACATCTGTCGGGTCCAAGGCTCCCAATGGGCATGTCATTTCTCTATTAAGTTGATAAAATTGGTTATACAGTGAAAAATATGCCTAAACAAGTAGAACTAGCTGTGAAATTGAATTCATGAGACAAAAATAAGCTAAAAATGGCTTTCGTTTCACCTCAAACAGTGAAGTATATCCCAATACAGCTCCATTTCCATGATGGCCCTGATGGCTCTCCAAGATTACCTGAAGAAAAAATGGTTGTAGAACACCTCTGTTCACTCTGAAACCTATCCCAACCTCTCTAAAATGCTTAGAATACCCAAAATTGAAATTTTGTCCAAATTGGACAAATATTGAGGAAGTTATGATGAAAACAAAATTCTTCCCAATGTCAATTGAAAACCCCACAAAATCTGGGTGAAATCCAGATAAACTCGAAAATTTTTGTGGAAAGTCCTTAACTAGCAGAATTGAGCTCTAATTCAGGGGAGAGAATAAATGTACCTATTTTTTTAAGTTGGGTTCACATGCTGAATATCCGGGAAATTATGTGCTGGTGGTGGATAAGGCCAAACCCGCGCCCGTGGTCATAGCCCGTAGGTCCCATGCGACAAGAGCTAGCACCCAGGGGCTTAGCCCAAATATTACCACCATTTGAAAGGGGCTTAGCCCTTGGTTCTGTGTTTTGTCGCGGAGCATTCCAAGCTTAAGCCCTAAGGGCTTAACCTTATAACTACGCTTGTTCAACTGTCAAATGACGCGCCTGTAGCAACTGACCCAAAGCTGTTCAGGTCGGGTCGACCTCCACCTAGGTATGACCCAACTCGTTAAAACCTGCATGAGGACCCAACCCATACTCATTCGCTACTACATGGGGGGCCGACCCAAACGCGTTCAGCGTGACCCGACTGCATTCAGGTCGGGTTGGGTTAGTCCATCCACTTTTTTTTTAAAACATGATTTTGAACTGATTTTTGAACCAATGGCTTGGGGCCACATGGTAGCCTATGGGAAAGCCACATGGAACCCTATAATAGGCCCAAAAAAATTTAATAAAAAAAATGAAATTTTCCACATAATTTTTTTTCCTGAAAAATGACAAACTTTTTTGTACAAAAGTCTTGTTTTGAAGGTTATTGATCATTTTAAAACTTCAATATATTTCTCATATGACATCGGAATTGAGTCTCGTTCATGGTGCTAGAATCGTAGCGACGAGGCCTATCCGGTCATTCAGGTTGCAATCAATTTTGAGTAGTTCCAGTTTTGAGCATTTTTTTCCACTTGGACATGATCACGTGATCATTTGTAGTCATGTATTTGAATGTATTATTGATTCATTGGATAGAGTAATTTTATTATGCTATGTGGAGGTTGTGGATCCTTAGCTTGTTTTAGTCATGAGTGAAGGTTCTAATTATAGAACTTGGAGCTAAAATTGGAGCTTACAAGTGAGGGGACAAAGATATCTTGCTAAAGATTTAAGGTATGCATTTTTCCCATTATCTAACTTCTCTAAGGAAGACTCTATGCATTTTGTATTTTGTCGTTCTAGACCAGTCCACTAGGTATAGGTAAATCACCTTTTTCCGTAATTGTAAATTCCACATAAGAAATTGGTGACTCCACTAAGGAGTTTATGATTCTTCCTTTAGTAGTTTCACTTACCTTATAACATTTACAACCCTTAAACTCATCTTAATTAACTTAATCAAACATTATTGATATTAAGAAAACATATTTTTGAGCTTGGTTGGGTTTCTTATGTCGTGTTTTGACTAAAAATGCCCCAACGCATCTCTTTTATTAGGAATGACACCCCGATTATGTGGATACTCCTCAAAGATCACATCAAAGACATACTCAATCGCCACCCATTGAAATACATTTCAATGTATACTCAACTTCTGCACCAAGAATCTTTTGTAGCAAATTCGAATTGTCCAC
>JAXQQM020067335.1:0-71778 GCA_034641835.2 Pinus albicaulis | reverse complement strand
GAAATAAGCACTCAGAACAAATCAGAGGAGTTCCCAGACTTGTGATAAATTATAAACCTCTGAACTGTGTTCTATCAGATGACACCTATCCAATCCTTCACAAAGGAGATTTATTAGCAAGAATTGCAGCTGCCAAAATATTTTCTAAATTTGATTTAAAGCCAGGGTTTTGGCAAGTAGCAATAAGAGAAGAAGACAAATTCAAAACAACTTTCAGTGTGCCTGCAGGGCACTACAAATGGAATGTCATGCCTTTCGTCTTAAACATGCCCCATCCAAGTTTCAGAAGGTCATGGACACTATTTTCAAACCGTTTTTTTACTGGCTACTTGTATATATTGATGATATTCTTATGTTTTCCAAAAATGTTCATGAACATTTTAAGCATGTACAGACCTTTTTCAAGATTGTTAAAAAGAATGTTCTTGTGTTGAGCAAAAAGAAGATAGAATTGTTCCCAACATCTATCAAATTTCTTGGGAATACTATAAAGGATGGTCAAATCTCTTTACAAAAACATGACCTTGAGTTTGCTAACAAATTTATTGACGTCATTTCTGACAAGACCATGCTACAAATAATTTTGGGTTGTTTAAACTATGTCAGTAGTTTTTACAAATATTGTGCAAAAGATAGAAGCTTGTTAAATGAAAGGTTGCAGAAAAATCCACTGCCTTGGACTTCAGCACACACTGATGCAGTCAAACGCATGAAGAGCAAGGTAAAAACACTTCCTATTTTGTTTGTAGCTGATGAAAATGCCCCCAAAATTGTTGAAACAGATGCCAGTGACATCGGTTGGGGAGTAATATTGAAGCAAAAAAAGGATGAACAAGAGAAGATTGTGCAGTTTGTATCTGGTACTTGGAGTCCTTCTGAAAATAACTACTCCACCATTGAAAAAGAGGTAAAGGCAGCATGGAACTGTATAGATAATTTTGATTTACATCTTTTACATAAAATATTTTTGCTGAGAACCGATGCCTCTACCTTAAAGAAAGTTCTCAATAAAGATATCAAAAATCCTGGTGAAGCCAAATTTTCCAGATGGAAAGCATTGCTTGCTAATTTTGATTTTGATGTAGAACACATCAAAGGGAAAAATAATTGTTTACCAGATTTCCTTAGTAGAGAATATCTTCAAAAATATCACATCATGGTAATTTTTACAAAATCGGATCCCACTTAGCAGAAGGAGATTCTCAGGTCTATCCCTAAAAATAAAAACTGGCAAGAATACTTCTAAGGATGGAAGCCAACTTGGCAACTAAGAAACACTAAAGTGTTGGATGAGAACTTGCAACCTCATACAGATATTCAACACCTTATACCTGAAAGAAAGGTATATCCCAAAGGAAGTAAGTAGATCCATGATATGGTGTATTCTAGGAGTATGCTAGCTGCACACCTGGCAGAAGAGATGCTAAGTAAATATTTTAAAGATATCACCATGATATGGACCGAAGGAAGTAATAGAAGGCATGTCTACCACAAATACTTCAGCATAAATCAGACCATATATCCAAGATGGAGTGATATGTTTGCCATGTGCCCAAGAGGTGATTCGTCCATCATTTTTCCTGACACCATATACAATTATGCAGGGTACAAAAAACTATGGTGTGATATTCTAAATGTAGATGGGAAAGATGAAACACACTATACAAAAATAAAATTTGGACCAACATGGATCACAGAGAGAAACATACAAAATGAATGGCTCCAAGAATGGTGGAATGATTTTGGTGTCAACAAAACAACCATGGATCCCTTATACTTTGAAACTTTATATCAAAGGGACTGTAATGTCCGTTTTAATATTGAATGTTTTCATTCTCCTTGCAAAACTATTGGAGAACTCGATAATTTTCTAGATTATGAAATTTTGGAACAATACATGACCATGCACTATGAATGGTTAGTAATGACCAAAATTAAGCATAAAATTGTTTTGCATAAGCCAATGATTGTCCGTAGAATCTATACAAAAGCCTGGGATGAAGCTTTGTATAAAAGATTTAAATTTCCTGACATCACACCTCTTGAAGATTCATCATGATGGTTTTCGTGGGCTTTCCATAAAATTATCCACTGTGTATCTTTATGTCTAGTCATGGACTTACAATGACCGGTTTTCCCGTGGACTTTCCAGTGAAAAGTCTCCACTGTGTATACAATTTTCTCGTGGGATTTCTAACAAAAACCATCCACTATGAAAAATAATGGGTACAAATATTCTATATTATCAAGAGACTTGGAGCACTTCTCTAACATATGGTGGGGTTTGACCCCACATCTCTTTGATTGATAGACATCTGTCAGCCTTATTTGATCTGTGATGTCTGATGCTTGTCCCCTCTTACTCCTATATAGGGATGAGAGTAAGGTTCATTTGATCATCCGAAGTTGAGTGTGTTAGTTTTTTATAGTGTTTTGTTTAGAGTCATAGACTGAAGTCTGAGATTCATCTCTTCCTGCTCTGCATCTATGAACTAAGTTTTGATCTACTTGCAACATGAAGGATATCTTACTTCTGTCTTTTAAGTAAATCTGAGAAGCCTGCGTATTAGAGTGCGAGCTCTAGTAAGAACCTAAAGTGGCTGGATTTTTAGATAATATTTTGAGTTTGAGTCTAAAGTTAAGAGACTGAGTCTATGAAAGGCCAGGAGCTTTTAGCCTACATCTTGTCTATCAAGTGAAAAAACTAATAAACGCCTTAATATTCTATCTCAGGAAAGAACTATTATCTATAAATCTTGTTGTAAATTATTTCCATATCAATAAATAAGAATTTGTTTCTGCATTTCGAGTACTACCTATTGTGTTTTTAAATGTGTTGTTGAGATAGTATCTGTGAGACACTTTTTCTTGAGGTTCATCAGAAGTTTGCCGGAGGTTCACCAAGGTTTGAGGAAAGCCAGTCCGTTGAAGGCAGGAAGCCTTGTGAAGGATGCTAGAGCATGAAAAACTAGAGGTTCGTGTACGGGTTCATGTACGAGTTCGTGTAAAGAATTTTGTCGTGGCAACACAGAGAAGTGATCCAACAAGGCCAAGAGCAACCTTGAACAAGCCCCTGCCAAAAATTAGTATCAAAACCAAGTTAATGGTTAGTACTCTTTATATTATTCTATCTGAAATGGAATATTCTCGAAGATCTATTTCTTTCTGAGAAATTGATGAGTGTGAATTTGTACAATAAAATCCCCTGCAGGATATGTTTACTTCATCATCTAAATGAGTCATTAGCTCAGCTGAACTTGAGTATCTTGAATGTGAGCTTGCTCCTAGACGGTGTCTACCTAGAATTAACTCTTCTGAAGTCTATTCAGACTTATCTGTTTTTCATTTAAATGCCATTACCCGTATTTATATAAAATAAAGTATTATCCAAATACAAGAAAACTCTGATTCTATACAGACCATTCCTCTTTTAGATCCTAAGCAACTTCAGAAAGAAGAAAAAAGAATGGGAACCAAATATTTACATCTTGGATGCATCAGGATTGGCATTCATGCCTTAACTCATAGAGGTCTGAACACTTCTGTATTAGCCACTGTCCGTGACTTAACCCACAACAAATATTCAGACTCCTTAATCATTGGGATTGTAGCTCCTATGTTCGATGGCCCTGTTTATTTTGATTATTATCCAAACTTTTCTATTTATGTCTTTGATGAGCATATCAAAGAAATCTTACAATTGCAGATCCAAACCACAGGATTTGATATGCAAAAGAAAAGAAACAAGATAGCCATCTAGACTCGAGGATGTTTTTGTCATACAAACACCCTATATCCTGCTATCTTACATGCGCCCAGTAAAGATTCAAAATCCAGTGTGGTTGTTCTCACAGATGCTTAAAATCAAAATATAGAACATCAAATAATCAAGTGGGAAGATCTCAGTTTCCCTTAACACTAGGTAGTAAATAATCCCAAGCCTCCAAGTATGCAAAATATCACCTCTGCTAATATCAATGAAAGCTCTTCATCTGTTGTTCTATCCTTCCCAAGAAAATCCATGATAGACTGCAAACGAATTGAACAAGCCTACAGAAGTTCTTCTTTGTACAAAGATCCATGTGAAGTTGATACTGCTTATTCTCAGTTTTCTCCTGTAAATTGTACTCATATTGATTTATTTCAGTTTGCCCAAATTGTAAATTTCTCTTCTTTAGAATTCATTTTCCCTTCCTACAAAAAAAAATTCAACCTCAGTAACCTTGCTGAAATGTTTCTTCATGCTAATCACATCCTAGGACTGGTGAAGCACCTCCTTATACTTTGGTTAATCCCTGTCCAAATCCTAAATGTACAGACATTCCCTTTCCTCATGAATCTGAGCACATTATGATGATGCATTCTCTTCCTTCCTTGGAAAATGAAGATCCCAGGATTACAAAAATGTTCTCCAAGATGACACCTATGAACATGCCTAAATATGGTCTTGGTTACATAGAACAACTTGATGAGCTAATTCCTAGCTCCAGATTTGAAAATTTCATCCCTGATGATTGCAAAAATCCATCAATCCCATAAATGCATAAGTTCTTTTCAATGATGAATTGATGCAAGAAGCATACAGTAGAAACCCAATGGATGAAAAATATGTTGAATTGGGATTTATACTCTCACCCTGAGGCAAATGAGTTTGACCTCAGCACTTCCCCAGAAGAAAAAAAGAACTTAGCAAAAGAATGGAAATATTATATGGACAAAACAAACACTTGGTTATCTTTTTATGAATGGAGAGGACAAAAAGAATCTAAGAATGTCTTGATGACAGACATTGCTTCATCTTCTAATAACCATCATTCATGGACTGCTCTTGATGGAAGCAAGATTGTTACTTCTACCACCTTTCCTCCTTACAAGGGTATTATCCTAGGAGAAGCACAAAATTCTACAAAGGTTATTCCCTTAATATTAAAGGACGATACTGCACTTGGTATAGATGGTAGAATTCAAAAAGGCTAGTGAACAAATAAATTGGACTAACACAGCAGACAAGGGTCTTGAAATAAACTGTGCAAAATCTGCTGATGTTAAAGAACAGTTTGATAGTCTCCATGTTTCTGTAAATCATGTAAATGATGCTTTAAATAATGTTCAATTTTCTAGTTCTGTTTTAAAAGGATATGTCAGAGAATCCTTATCTAAGGTGGATGATGTGGAAAAGAAGGTAGATGTTAATCTTCGTACTACCAAAGGGCTTATTCATGATATATCTAAAAAATTGAACAAGCTTCATATAGCCCCTTCTGATAAACCCATTCCATCTTATTTTCTTTTCAAAAGAAATGTACATATTCAGCATCCTGATAAACCAGTTGATAGGTTTCCACAGCTGTTCCCAAAATAATCCCAGCTTTCTTCTGAAGAAACATCTGGGCATATTACTATTTCCTCTTTGTTTAAAGAACCTGAGTCAGAAGCTCCTAAAAGCTCAGAACCACACTTGTTTCCCATCTATGAACCTCTTGAGAGTCAATATACCAGACATCCTGCTCCTGATCTCAGTGGAAAAGGGAAACTCCTAGAGACACATACTTTCCATTCTGATTCACACCGAGAATGGAATATTAATAATTTAAGTGTGGGACAAATCAGGCAAATGATTGATATGATATTCACAGAATATAAGCTCATGTGCTTAAGAGGGAGAAGTGAAGTTGAAGCCTGCAAAACCATTATCCAATGTTTCAGAGGCACTTTACTCAGATGGTGGGAAACAGAAACATCTCTTTCCCTCATTACTAAAATGGAAAATGAACTCTTGCATGATGAGGTTGGAGATATTATCCATAACTCGGATGGAACTCCACAAAATAATATGATTGGGGTTTTAACCTCTCTCATACTAGAACATTGGTGTTGAGGAGAGACAGAGCTTGCAAACAAACATGAGATGATCCTCACGAATATTAAATGCAACAAAATGTCCCAATATGAAGACTTCCACAGAGATTGGGTCCAATGCATATATGAAGTAAAGGACAACAAAAACATCCTCTGGAAACAAGTTTATTTGGTAGCCTTACCCTCAAAATTTGTTAACTATCTTAGATAGCAAGAGGCTTTCCAATTACCTTTTGAGTCCTTTACTTGGGGGAAAATATACAGTATAATTACTAAGTCTCTAGTTGGGTTGTGTACAAACATGAAGGTAATAAATCTCTGAATAAATTATCTAGATTTCCTGACAACAAATCTATTTGCAGCAAGTATGGCCTGACAATTGATGATCCTATTGTCAAAAGAAAAAAGGATAAGAGGAAAGCAAATAAAATCAAAAAATATAGTCAAAAAGAATTTTCTTCTAGAAAAAAGCCTAAGCAGAGAAAAGGGTATTATAAATATATCCCAAGACTCATTATTACCAACCCAAGGATATTCATCTACATTCTTCAAAAAGAGATAAGTGGAATAAACTGACTTGTTGGCTTTGTGGTTAGCCTGGCCATACTTCTAACAAATGTCCAATTGGTGAAGAGTCCAGAAAAAATAAGGGAAAAAAATCCCAAGAATCTTTAAAAAAGAAGAAGAGTGTAAAGGTTGAAAGCCAAATCATGTGCTACAAATGTGGATCAAAGACCCATAGGTCTGAAAATTGCCCAAATTTTTCCATTAGAGAATAGATCCAGCAACAACATTTAAATTGCAACTCTTCAGACTCTTCTGAAAGATCTTCCTCTGAATACTTTGACGAAGAAATTCATGTACATATGAAAAATTGTGATTGTTCTGATGATTGCCAATGTTTTTCTGACACTAGTAGTGAAAGCTTGTCTGATTTAGAAGATGAACTAGAGCATCAATTGAAAGAAAAAATCCTTATGGCTCAGACTATAAATGATAGTGAATAAAAAATGCTTTCTCAAATCCATGCATTAGAAGAAGGTGAAATGAAAGAGAATCTAATGGAAGCTTTCTTGAAAACCATGCATAGTTCTTCTTCATCTAAGCATGAGCGCAAACCTCTATTTGTTGATGCTTCATTTGAGAGAAATACCAAGGCTTTTCAGAGAAACCAGCAGCAAGATAATGCCAGATAACTGACTTTGGGAGAAGTATGCAAAGAGATACATTCTATCAAGAAATAATTATCTTCTCTCAAATACACAGTTTCTAAAATAGAAAAAGGTAAGTTGCCTACCCAAGAAGAAAATTCTTCCCCAAAAACTTTAAATGTTCAAATCTTTGAAGGAAGAAGAGATGAATCCCATGGATTTCGAGATATGCAACTTTTAACAATTCAATATCAGTAACACCATGTGATGCTTGATATCTGTATTCAAGGACAGATGTTCTCTCTCAAGACCCTAATTGATTCTGGTGCAGATTTTGATGTTCTGCATTCAAAAATTATTCCAGCCATGTATTGGGTTAAATCTTTTAGACAAGTTGTTGGGATGGGAAATAAAGATTTACATTATGAATTTCCACAGCCTTCTATTTTCTTTGATGAACATTGCATTAAGATGAAGTTTTCAGTAGTAGATATTCCCGTTGATTGTATTTTGGGAAATGTTTTTCTTGTAGCAGTGGAACCACATGGTTCAACTAGACTCAAAGGTAATAAAGCAGGTTACTTTTTTACAGTACCTAGTTCAAATGGGTATCTAAAATCCATCAAAATGCCATATATATCTACTCCCAGGATTTCTACTATGGTACAGGCTATGGAACAGATTGAAAAGGCCAATAATAAACTAGTTGAACTAAAAGATTTGAAAGCCACTATGAAAATAGGAGACTACCTTCAAACTCCCATGATTAAACAAAAGATCTCTACTCTAAGAGAGAAAATTGAAAAAAATTGTTGTGCTGAAGAGCCAAATGCTTTTTGGCATAGAAAGCAACATTGAATTGAACTTCCCTACAGGAATAACTATGAAGGCAGACCTTGTAAAAGTAGGGCTATACCAATGAATAAAGAATACAAAGATCTTTGTAAAAAAGAAATATCTAATTTATTAGATAGACAACTCATCAGAGAATCCAATAGTCCCTGGAAATGTTGTGGATTCTATGTAAATAAGTACTTAGAAAAAATCAGAGGATTTTCCAGACTTGTGATAAATTACAGACCTCTGAACTATGTTCTTTCAGATGACACCTAATTAGAAGGGGCTTCTTCAAGCTTGCTCTTGGCCTTGTTGGATCACTTCTCTGTGTTGCCATGACACAATTCTTTACACGAACTCGTACATGAACCTGTACACAAACCTCTAGTTTTTCACGATCTGACGTCCTTCACATGGCCTCTTGCCTTCAATGGACTGGCATTCCTAAAACCTTAGCAAAATTTTGGCGAACTTCCGATGAACCTCAAGAAAAAATGTCTCACAGATACTATCTCAACAGCACATTTAAAAACACACTAGATAGTACTCCAAATGCGGAAACAAATTATTCTTTATTGATATGGAAATATTTTACAACAAGATTTACAGATAATAGTTCTTTCCTGAGATATATTGTTAAGGCGTTTATCAGTTTTTTCACTTGATAGACAAGATGTAGGCTAAAAGCTCCTGGCCTTTCATAGGCTCAGTGTCTGAACTTTAGACTCAAACTCCAAATATTATCTAAAAATCCGGCCACTTTAGGTTCTTACTAGAGCTCGCACTCTGATACGCGGGCTTCTCACATTTGCTTAAAAGGCAGAAGTAAGATATCCTTCATGTCGCAAGCAGATCGAACCTTTGTTCGCAGATGCAAAGCAGGAAGAGATGAATCTCAGACATCAGTCTATGACTCCAAACAAAACACTATAAAAACCTAACACACTCAACTCTGGATGATCGAATGAACCTTAATCTCATCCCTATATAGGAGTAAGAGGGGACAATCATCATACATCATAGATCAAATAAGGCTGACAGATGTCTATCAATCAAATAAATGTGGGGTCAAACCCCACCATATGTCGGAGAAGTGCTCCGAGTCTCTTAATAAGATAGAATCTTTGTACCCATTATTTTTCATAGTGGATGCTTTTTATCAGAAAGCCCATGAGAAAACTGTATACACAGTGGAGACTTTTTATCGGAAAGTCCATGGTAAAACCGGTCATTGTAAGTCCATGACTAGACATAAAGATACACAGTGGATACTTTTATGGAAAGCCCACGAAAACCATCATGATGAATCTTCAAGAGGTGTGATGTCAGGAAATCTAAATCTTTTATACAAAGCTTCATCCCAAGATTTTTTATAGATTCTACGGACAATCATTGGCTTATGCAAAACAATTTGATATTTAATTTTGGTCATTACTAATCATTCATATTGCATGGTCATGTATTGTTCCAAAATTTCATAATCTGGAAAATTATCGAGTTCTCCAATAGTTTTGCAAGGAGAATGAAAACATTCAATATTAAAATAGACATTACAGTCCCTTTGATATAAAGTTTCAAAGTATAAGGGATCCATGTCTGTTTTTTTGACACCAAAATCATTCCACCATTCTTGGAGCCATTCATTTTGTTTGTTTCTCTGTGTGATCCATGTTGGTCCAAATTTTATTTTTGTATAGTGTGTTTCATCTTTCCCATCTACATTTAAAATATCCCACCATAGTTTTTTGTACCCTGCATAATTCTATATGTTGTCAGGAAAAATGATGGACGGATCACCTCTTGGCCACATGGCAAACATATCACTCCATCTTGCATCTTTGGTCTAATTTATGCTGAAGTATTTGTGATAGACATGCCTTCTATTACTTCCTTTGGTCCAGATCACGGTGATATCTTTAAAATCTTTACTTAGTTTCTCTTCTACCAGGTGAGAAGCTAGCATACTCCTAGAATACACCATATCATGGATCCACTTACTTTCTTTGGGATATACCTTTCTTTCAGGTACAAGGTGTTGAATATCTATATGAGGTTGCAAGTTTTCATCCAACACTTTAGTGTTTCTTAGTTGCCAAGTTGGCATCCATCCTGAGCAGTATTCTTGCCAGTTTTTATTTTCAGGGATAGACCTGAGAATCTCCTTCTGCTGAGTGGGATCCCATTATGTAACAATTACCATGATGTGATCTTTCTGAAGATATTATCTACTAAGGAAATCTGGTAAACAATTATTTTTCCCTTTGATGTGTTCTACATCAGAATCAAAATTAGCAAAAAATGCTTGGCATTTGGCAAATTTGGCTTCACCGGGATTTTTGATATCTTTACTGATAACTTTCTTTAAGGCAGAGGCATCGGTTCTCAGCAAAAATATTTTATGTACAAGATTTAAATCAAACTTATCTATACAGTTCCATGCTACCTTTACCTCTCTTTCAATGGTGGAGTAGTTATTTTCAGAAGGACTCCAGGTACCAGATACAAACTGAACAATTTTCTCTAGTTCATCCTTTTTCGGCTTCAATATTTCTCCCCAACCGATGTCGCTGGCATCTGTTTCAACAATTTTGGGGGAATTTTCATCAGCTACAAATAGAATAGGAAGTGTTTTTACCTTTCTCTTGATGTGTTTGACTGCATCAGTGTGTGTTGAAGTCCAAGGCAGTTGATTTTTCTGCAACCTTTTATTTAACAAGCTTCTATCTTTTGCACAATCTTTGTAAAAACTACTGACATAGTTTAAACAACCCAAAAATATTTGTAGCATGGTCTTGTTATAAATGACATCAGGAATTTGTCAGCAAACTCAAGGGCATGCTTTTGTAAAGAGATTTTACCATCCTTTATAGTATGCCCAATAAATTTGATAGATGTTTGGAACAATTCTATTTTCTTTTTGCTCAACACAATACCATTCTTTTTAACAATCTGGAAAAAGGTCTATACATGCTTAACATGTTCATGAACATTTTTGGAAAACACAAGAATATCATACATATATACAAGTATCCAGTCAAAAAATGGTTTGAAAATAGTGTCCATGACCTTCTAAAACTTGGATGGGCCATGTTTAAGACCAAAAGGCATGACATTCCATTCGTAGTACCCCACATGCACACTAAAAGCTGTTTTGAATTTGTCTTCTTCTCTTATTGCTACTTGCTAAAACCCTGACTTTAAATCAAATTTAGAAAATATTTTGGTACCTACAATTCTTGCTTATAAATCTCCTTTGTGAGGGATTGGATAGGTGTCATCTGACAAAACACAGTTGAGAGGTCTGTAATTTATCACTAGTCTGGGAACTCCTCTGATTTGTTCTGAGTGCTTATTTACATAGAATCCATAACAATTCTAGGGACTATTGGATTCTCTGATGAGTTGTCTATCCAATAAATTAGAAATTTCTTTTTGACAAAGATATCTGTATTCTTTATTGATTGGTATAGCCCTACTTTTACATGGTATGCCTTCATAGTCATTCCTATAGGGAAGTTCAATGCAATGTTGCATTCTATGCCAAAAATCATTTGGCTCTTCAGCACAACAATGTTTTACAATTTTATCTCTTAGAGCAGAGATATATTGTTTAATCATAGGACTTTGAAAGTAGTCTCCTATTTTCATAGTGGCTTTCAAATCTTTTAGTTCAACTAGTTTATTATTGGCCTTTTCAATCTGTTCCATAGCCTGTACCATAGTAGAAATCCTGGTAGTAGATATATATGGCATTTTTATGGATTTTCGATGCCCAGTTGAACTAGGTACTGTAATAAAGTAACCTACTTTATTACCTTTGAGTCTAGTTGAACCATGTGGTTCCACTGCTGCAAGAAAAAAATTTCCCAAAATACAATCAATGGGAATATTTGCTATTGCAAACTTCATCTTAATGCAATGTTCATAAAAGAAAATAGAAGCTTGTGGAACTTCATAATGTAAATCTTTATTTCCCAGCCCAACAACTTTTCTAAAAGATTTAACCCAATAATTGGCTGGAATAATTTTTGAATGCAGAACATTAACATCTGCACCAGAATCAATTAGGGTCTTGAGAGAGATCATCTGGCCTTGAATATAGATATCAAGCATCACATGGTGTTGCTGATATTGAATTGTTAAAAGTCACATATCTCATAATCCATGGGATTCATCTCTTCTTCCTTCAAAGATTTCAACATTTGAAGTTTTTAGGGAAGATTTTTCTTCTTGGGTAGGTAACTTACCTTTTTCTATTTGAGAAAATATGTATTTGAGAGAAGATAATTATTTCTTTATAGAATGTATCTCTTTGCATACTTCTCCCAAAGTCAGTGATCTAGCTTTATCTTGTTGTTGTTTTCTCTGAAAAGCCTTGGTATTTCTCTCAAATGAAGCATCAACAAATAGAGGTTTGTGCTCATGCTTAGAGGAAGAAGAACTATGCATGGATTTCAAGAAAGCTTCCATTATATTCTCTTTCATTTCACCTTCTTCTAATGCATGGATTTGAGAAAGCATTTTTAATTCACTATCATTCACAATCTGAGCCATAAGGATTTTTTCTTTCAATTGATGCTCTAGCTAATCTTCTGAATCAGACAAGATTTCACTACTAGTGTCAGAAAAACATTGGAAATCATCAGAACAATCACAATTTTTCATATGTACATGAATTTATTCGTCAGAGGATTTAGAGGAAGATCTTTCAGAAGAGTCTGAAGAGTTGCAATTTAACTGTTGCTGCTGGATTTGTTCTCTAATGGAAAAATTTGGGCAATTTTCAGATCTATGGGTCTTTGATCCACATTTGTAGCACATGATTTGGCTTTCAATCTTGACACTCTTCTTCTTTTTTAAAGATTCTTGGGATTTTTTGCCCTTATTTTTTCTGGACTCTTAACCAACTGGAAATTTGTTAGAAGTATGGCCAGGCTAACCACAAAGCCAACAAGTTAGTTTATTCCAGTGATCTCTTTTTGAAGAATGTAGATGAATATCCTTGGGTTAGTAATAATGAGTCTTTGGGATATATTTATAATACCCTTTTCTCTGCTTAGGATTTTTTCTAGAAGAAAATTATTTTTGACTATATTTTTTTATTTTCTTTTCTTTCTTCTTAGCCTTTTTTCTTCTGGCAATAGGATCATCAATTGTCAGGCCATACTTGCTGCAAATAGATTTACTGTCAGGCAATCTAGATAATTTCTCCAAAGATTTATTTACCTTCATGTTTGTACACAACCCAACTAGAGACTTAGTAATTATATTGTATATTTCCCCCCAAGTAAAGGACTCAAAAGGTAATTCAAAAGCCTCTTTTTGTCTAAGATAGTCAACAAATTTGGAGGGCAAGGCTACCAAATAAACTTGTTTTCAGAGCATGTTTTTGTTGTCCTTTACTTCATATATGCATTGGACCCGATCTCTGTGGAGGTATTCATATTGGGACATTTTGTTGCATTTAAGGTTCATGAGGATCATCTCATGTTTGTCTACAAGCTCTGTCTCTCCTCCACACCAATTTTCTAGTATGAGAGAGGTTAAAGCCCTAATCATATTATTTTGTGGAGTTCCATTAGAGTTATGGATAATATCTCCAACCTCATCATGCAAGAGTTAATTTTCCATTTTAGTAATGAGGGCAGGAGATGTTTCTGTTTCCCACCATCTGAGTAAAGTGCCTGTGAAACATTGGATAATGGTTTTTCAGGCTTCGACTTCACTTTTCCCTCTTAAGCACATGAGCTTATATTCTGTGAAGATCATATCAATCATTTGCCTGATTTGTCCAACACTTAAATTATCAATATTCCATTCTTAGTGTGAATCAGAATGGAAAGTATGTGTCTCTGGGAGTTTCCCTTTTCCACTGAGATCAGGAGCACGATGTTTGGTATACTGACTCTCAAGAGGTTCATAGATTGGAAACAAGTGTGGCTCTGAGATTTTAGGAGCTTCTGACTCAGGTTCTTTAAAGAGAGAGGAAATATTAATATGCCCAAATGTTTCTTCAGAAGAAAGCTAGGATTATTTTGGGAACAGTTCTAGAAACCTATCAACTGGTTTATCAGGATGTTGAATATGTAAATTTCTTTTGAAAAGAAAAGAAGATGGAATGGGTTTGTCAGAAGGGGTTGTATGAAGCTTGTTCAATTTTTCAAATAAATCATGAATAAGCACTTTGGTAGTATGAAGATTAACATTTGCCTTCTTTTCCACATCATCCATCTTAGATAAGGATTCTCTGACATATCCTTTTAAAATAGAACTAGAAAATTGAACATTATTTAAAGCATCATTTACATGATTTACAGAAACATGGAGACTATCAAATTGTTCTTTAACATCAACAGATTTTGCACAATTTATTTTAAGACCCTTGACTGCTGTGTTAGTCCAATTTATTTGTTCACTAGCGTTTTGAATTCTACCATCTATACCAACTGCAGTATCATCCTTTAAGATTAAGGTAATAGCCTTTGTATAATTATGTGCTTCTCCTAGGATAATACCCTTGTAAGGAGGAAAGGTGGTAGAAGTAACAATCTTGTTGCCATCAAGAGCAGTCCATGAATGCGAGTTATCAGAAGATGAAGCAGTGCATGTCATCAAGACATGCTTGGATTATTTTTGTGCTCTCCATTTATAAAAATATAACCAAGTGTTTGTTTTGTCTATATAATCTTTCCATTCTTTTTCTAAGTTATTTTTGTCTTCTGGGGAAGTGCTAAGGTCAAACTCGTTTGCCTCAGGGTGAGAGTATAAATCCCAATTCAACATATTTTTCATTCGTTGGGTTTCTATTGTATGCTTCTTGCATCCATTCATCATTGAAAAGAACTTATGCATTTATGGGATTGATGGCTTTTTGCAATCATCAGGGATGAAATTTTCAAATCTGGAGCTAGGAATTCGCTCATCAAGTTGTTCTAAGTAACCAAGACCATATTTAGGCATGTTCATAGGTCTCATCTTGGAGAAAATTTCTGTAAGCCTGGGTTCTTCATTTTCCAAGGAAGGAAGAGAATGCATCATCATAATGTGCTCAAATTCATGAGGAAAGGAAATGTCTACACATTTAGGATTTGGACAGGGATTAAGAGAAGTAGAATGAGGTACTTCACTAGTCCTAAGATGATGATTAGCATGACGAACCATTTCAGCAAGGTTACTGAGGTTGACTTTGATTTTGCAGGAAGGGAAAATGACTTCTAAAGAAGAGAAATTTACAATTTGGGCAAACTCAAATAAATCAATATGAGTACAATGTACCTGAGAAAACTGAGCATAGGCAGTATCAAATTCACATGGATCTTTGTAAAAATAATTCTGCAGGCTTGTTCAATTCGTCTGCTATCTATCGTGGATCTTCTTGGTAAGGATAGAACAGTAGATGAAGAGCTTTCATTGATATTAGTAGAGGTGATATTTTGTATACTTGGAGGTTTGGTATTATTTACTACCCAGTGTTCAGGGAAACTGAGATCTTCCCACTTGATTATTTGATGTTCTATCTTTTGATTTTGAGCATCTGTGAGAACAACCACACTGGATTTTGAATCTTTACTAGGTGCATGTAAGACAACAAGATATAGGGTGTTTGCATGATGAAAACATCCTCGAGTCTGGATGGATATACTGTTTCTTTTCTTTTGCATATCAAACCTTGTGGTTTGGATCTGGAATTGTAAGATTTCTTTGATATGCTCATTAAAGACATAAACATAAAAATTTGGATAACAATCAAAATAAACAGGGCCATCGAAAAATTGAGCTACAATCCCACTGATTAAGGAGTCTGAATATTTGTTGTGGGTTAAGTCACGGATAGTGGCTAATACAAAAGTGTTCATAGATCTATGAGTGTTGTGTGAGATAATTGTCGAATTAACTCACCAATATTTTTATATCAATCTGGGCTCGTAAAACTCGAGCTATACTGCGCTCTCAAGGTTCAGCTTTTAGAGTTGAAGTTTATATGATTCCTTATGATATTTGATTTAAGAATTAAGGCACACAAAAACATCTATAGACACACTATCAGAAATAAACCAATTCATCTCATCATAAAAAAGGAATAATTAACAAACTCTAGTTTGAACACTGGAAACCCTTTTTCAATCTGTTTGAAATCAAAACCATTACCAATCAACAACAACTTTAATTCAATAACTCACTATTTGGAAAAAATCTCAAGGAACCTAATTCTAATCTTTGGAGGACACACTTAAAAAGAATTACCTAATCATAATAAATCTATGAACCGATTCCCTAATCTACAACAATCAACATGTTGGTTTCTGAAATAAGATAATGCTTCTAACTCAATCAACACATGCTGCATCAAGACATAAAAAAAACAGAGACAAAAATAGATTTAATTCTTGAATTTCACAGTTGACCAACTCACATGCATTATCACTAGTAATCATATAATCATCCTCTGGATCTTCCAAGAATGTTTCAATCTTTAGCGAATAGTTACTTTCGAATGAGGTTGTAAGGGTTTAGTCATTTCATCACTGTCATGCTTGTGGATTGAAATTGTGAAGCTTTACACCAAGCTATGAACCTTAACACACTAATTCAAACATCAATCCAAGGAATAATGTTGGTTAAAACTATTTTTTTAAGGGAATACACACTCTCACCAAGAGATCTTGCTAATTCAACTTGACCCTACTGCAAACCCTAATCTCATGCAAGACAAGGAAAAAATTTAGACACCTATTTAAGCATGCCAAAGGAATGGAGAAAACTTCCTGCTCAGGATTACTCTATGAATCATCTATTCTCTTTTACCTAAACAACACACACTGGTCACAAAATTTCTTGCTGACTAAGACCGAAAAATAATCTATCCCTGTCACTCTCTAATGAGTCTAACTTCACACTTCTATGTTGGTCTTAAGTAATGATAATAAGCTAGAACTCAATTACAAACAGAAACTCCGCTTCTACAAATCAAGTGCAGGATCCAAACAAAATCATTTACTCAGTGATGACATTCCTCTGTTATAACAATTGAACGGTGGCATCAATCTGAGCTATGCGCATCTACTGGTTACTAAATGCATGAGACTATTCAGCACACCTAGAAACAACAATTATCAAATCTCTTTTCAATCCAATCTATGTTCTTTCGATCTAGCCATACATGTTTCAACCTATATGTTCAGCAAAAGGATCAAATTTAAAGGTGTAGAAACCAGGCTTTGCCTTTCACACAACAATTCGATTATCTAGGCGCTTATGGGATATTCACTCAAGCTCTGTTTCTGAGTAGATCTCAATCTAGGTTGACGCAGACAAATTGAAGGGTGAAACGCAATTTTTATGGGATCGATCAGACTTGGTTATATTCACAATGACATTGCCAATTAAATCCCGAAGATACACAATTTTCCACTACGACAATGTTCCATAGATGTTGAGATCGATTTCTACAATGCTAGCTATGCAATTTGGGGATTTAATACTGAGGCACTACAACAATGTGAATTAACCAACTCTCAAGATCGATTTTTGAAAGCATATGGCTTTTCCATCTGGCATTTAAATAAAACAATATTCATGCACTACAGCAACTGAATCAAACCAAAAAATAAATTGATTTCAAAGGCAATGAACTCTGCAATTTAAATCAACAATATTTGAAACTCCAGCAAACATGAATCAAGCCAAAACCAAATCGTTTTTCAAAAGTAATTAAGTCTGCAATCATACATTTAAATCAACGAATACTTGGGAACTTCAGAAAACGTGAATTAAGTCAAGACATGAATCGATTTTCAAAGATAATCAATGCTGCAACCAAAAATTTAAATCAAACAGTGTCTACGAATTACCTCTAACTAATTCTACTGTGCTAAATCGGTTGTGGTGGGCCCTTGCAACACCCGGGAAAGCGTTGATTACAATACTAACTTACACCTACAACAATTTATTTAAGAGATTCATCATATCCACGACAATATTCAGTCAATCAAGAATGCACCAGTATGTAAATTTGACTTCTTCTTTAGAACATAAAAGCACAATGTCAATTGACAGCTGAAAAATGTAATACATTAACTTTTTTATCAAAATACGAGTCTCTGCCTTTATAGGAATTCTCAAGTTGCAAAATTATTAGCATTTTTCATTACATGGTAGAACGTTGGAAACCATAGATATGGAATCCACGAAATCAACATTACCCTGTCCTAAATTTACACTATCAGTTCTCTATTACAAACCGCATGTAGCTATAAGGAAAAATTTCCTAATTTTAATCAACCGAATTCCACCATACGTAGAGTGGCTAGCTGGTCCTTCACCATTCCTTGACTATGTTGAGGTGTTGGAAGGAACATCGAATTTTGCTGAGCTAGGGCTTCTTGCTGGCATATCCACTGCAAGATGGTTGAAGGGACATAATCTTCCTCCAAGTCAAAGAGCTAATCAATAGATCTTGCAAGAAATCCATCGATCTGCCCATAGTAGTAAGCTAACAAATAAGTATATCACTAAAAATGCCTAAAATAGCTATAGAATAGTAAAAATAACTATACTTGTACTGCTTTTACATTTAACCATAATTGATGAAAATCTGGCCATATTAGGGATTAGGAGAGAAAAAGGGAGTATATAGGTGTCAAAACTAGGCCAAAAGGGGCTAAGAAGGTGAGGAAGAATAGACAAAAAGTAGCCTCAACATCTCCCCCACACTTGAGCTAAGGCATGTCCTAATGCCTCCAAGTCATCACTGTCCAGTAAAAAATTAGATGCTTGGGCCAGCTTCTCCAAACTTTTCCTGAATGAGGCTGAGCATTTTGTGAACTGTGTAGCCAATCTTCTAGCACTTGTCTTCTCTGCAAACTGAATTTTTAGATGTTTTCCATGATTTAAACCTTTGATCTTCCCTTCGAAGATCATCATTCTGTACATATAAACAGAGGTTCTCTTCTCTTAACTGATCATTTACCTTACTTACATATTCAAACAATGTTTTAAACCTGTCAACCTTGTTCTTCAACTTAGAGATTTTCTTCTGAAGCCTTACTGCTCTAATTTTGAAATTTTATTCTTCATTAGGGACTGGTATCTTTGCTGGAACTGTTGACTGATGGGGATGACCTTCATCTGGCATGTGGCTCATGCCCTGTGTTGGAAAAGGACCTTGTTGTTCTAGGCTTATGGAAGCAGGGGTAGGGGTAAAAGCATGTATATCTTGGGCAATATTATCTGGGATATGAAACTGATGGGAAGATGAGGGTGATGAAGGAGATTGGGGAGAAGATGAGGGAGAGGGAGTAGAAAAATATTTGGATGAGGTGCAATGGAACGTGGTAAAACAACATGTACTTGCAGTATTATTTAAACTACCTATAACTAAATTAGGCAGATTAAGCACATACCTTTGTCACTTAAATGATATTGGTAATGGAAATAGCATCATATCTTATCAACACAGGAGCAAGTCTGTTGTTCAAGTTATAGCTTCTGCTGTAATGATGATCATGGTCAACAGTAAAATTTACAACAAGTAGTGATATCGAGATCAATCAGACTTTTAGGCCTAGGCTACAATTTCAGGATTTTACTGCTACTAAAAAAAATAGAGCTTTGCACAGTTCATTGGTACCACATATTATTTATGATCATGCTGTAGCTTCTAGAAAGCAGATTGCCAAAAGAATATTTTGGTCTAGTAGTGAATTTCCAGGTACAAATATGACAAATTCAGGGTATAACTGAAACATGGAACTGGTTATTGTACAAAACAGAACATAGAAACTCCAATTTCTCTGACAAAGTGCCACTTAGTTTTTGTGAGGTGGCACTGGAACTTGTTCACCATCTCATGGATTTTAACTAGGCCTGAGATGATAACTGCCTAGGGCATTTCTGTTTAGGGAGCTTGAAATGTCCTGAAAGAAGGCTCCAGGGGGGTTTATTTTCCGTAATTATTTCAGTGGGCCTGGAAAAGAATAATTCAATGCCCATTGGATCCCTAGGCTACCACTACCTTATTATTTTATCGAGCCTAAGGTAGTTCCTGCTCGAGGCATTCATATTTAGAGAGTCTGAGTTGCCCATAGAAGACTCCAGGGAGTTTCTTTTCCGTAGTTATTTCCTTAGGCCCGAAAAAGAATAATTCTATGCCCAAGGAATCCCTAACTTCCGCTGCTCCATAAAATTTTACGAGCCTGGATTAGTCAGTGCTCGAGAGCTTCATTTTTTGAGAGTCTGAACACATCTAAAGAAGACCCCAACCGTTCCGTTTCCGTAAGTAATCCGGTAGGCCTAGATAAAGGAATAAACCCACTCCAGCCTAATTTCACCTTTATTCTACATGGACTATGGGGAGAACCACCTATAGATATGGAAATTGACAGTCCACTAGTTAATCTCTCTCTCTCTCTCTCTCTCTCTCTCTCTCTCTCTATATATATATATATATATATATATATATATATATATATATATATATATATATATATATATATATATATAACGGATAAGAAAAATCAATCAACTGATTCAGCAAGAGGTTGGTCATTTCCATGAAATAGCTCTAGTCCTGGATCCTTCTGAATGTCCTGCAAAAACAAATCATGTGAGAGTGGTTTATGATAAACTTTTAGCCGATGGCCATTCACCACGAAGGAATTCTGCTCATCATTAATGGTTCTAATACGTACTGACCCGTTATCAAAGACTTCAACTACTTCATAGGGTCCCAACCAATGAGTAGAAAACTTATCCTTGAAGTGTTTGAACTTACTGTCATACAATAGGGCTTAGTCGCCTGCACGGAAGACTTTATTTTTGATGAACTTATCATGCCATCTGGCACTTTGATCCTGTACCAGCGAAGTTTTGTGATATGCGTCCTATCAGATCTCATCGAGCTCATTCAGCTGCATCAACCTCTGCTCTTGGGCTTTATTCAGATTCATTCCCAATTGGGTGGCCATCCGAAATGTCTTCACTTGGAACTCGATGGGAAAAATTACTTGTTTCCCGTAAACTAGCTCGTACGGGGTGTGTCCCGTCACGTTTCACCAGGTAATCCTATAAGCCTATAATTCTTCCAATAACTTGTCCACCCAATCCCTATGGTGCAGTTGAACGATTTTCACGAGGATAGAATCCAAAACCTTGTCTGTGGATTCCACTTTTCCGTTAGCTTGAGGGTGTTAAGGGGTAGATTTATGGTGTTTGATCTGATACTGCTCAGTGAGTGCCTTGACCAATTTTGATGTGAATTTCATACCTTGGTCCGTGACAATCTCACACGACACCCCGAATATTGTGAAGATGTCTTCGAACAGAAACTCTACTGCTGCCTTTTTCGTGGCAGCAAACAAGGCCTTCGCCTCCACCCACTTGGTGACGTAATCGATACATACGAAAATGTATTTCTTTTTCTTCGACATCAGGGAGATGGGCCCTACGAAATCCAACGCCCATTTCTCAAATGGTTCAATGGCTATCTGAGGCTGAAGGAGCATTTCGTCAGAGGAAATTGGTCTCCCCATCCGCTGGCAAGCATCACAACTGGAGACGAATTTCTTGGCATCTTTAAAGAGCGAGGGCCAATAATACCCTGTGCGAAGAACCTTGTATGCGGTTCGTTTGTCGGCAAAATGCCCCCCGCAAGGCTCGTTGTGGGAGGCTCTCAAAACATCGTACATTTCGTCTTCCCGTACACACTGCCTCATGATCAATTCTAGTACTATGTAAAACAAGTCTCCCTCAATCCAGGAATAATTAGCACTGCGTTGTACAATGTTATGTTTTTCCCTGGCAGACATACTCTGAGGTAATTTTCCTGATACCAAATAGTTTGCAACATCAGAAAACTAGGGGGTGATGGCAGAAATGGAGAATAGTGCTTCGTCTGGAAATTCATCAGGTACTGGAGTTGTTGTGCTTCCTTGTCCAATATTCAAACAAGAAAAAAAGTCAGCTGCTAGGTTATCCCTTCCAGGCCTATCGATTACAGTTATATTAAATTCCTGTAAAAGAAACAACCATCTAGTTACTCTACCATTTGTAATTGTTTTATTCATAAAAACCTAATGGCAGAATGATTGGTATGGATGAAAGTCTCATAACGGGTGATGTAATCTCTAAACTTCCCAATAGCATGCACAACTGCTAACAATTATTTCTCAGTAACTGTATAATTTAATTCAGCAGGGGAAATATTTTTGCTAATAAAATAGATAGCATAAGGATAGTGATCTTCCCTTTGTCCCAAAACTGCTCCTAATGCAGTGTCTGAAGCATCGGTACATATGTGAAATGGTAGAGACCAGTTTGGTCCTCTCAACACTGGAGCGGTAGACAATATGTCCTTTAGTATCTGAAAGGCTTTTTGACAGCTGACAATCCATACAAAGTCATCATCTTTAGTCAATAACTTAAATAATGTTGCTGCAATATTAGTAAAATTTTCGATAAAAGGACGATAATAACCTACATGGCCCAGGAAACTTCTTACCTCTTTTTGCGAACTAGGAATAGGAATATGTGAGATTACCTCGATCTTTGTCCGACGAACTTTAATTCCTTCTAATGACACATGATGACCCAGAACGATTCCCTTCGTTTGCATCATTCTGCATTTATCACTGCTAAGGGCTAGGTTTTACTCTTGACATCGAATCAACACTTTTTCTAAATTGGCCAAAGCTTGACCGAAATCATCTCCATAGACTGTGAAGTCGTCCATATAGACTTCTCCACAGTCATGGACCAAATCAGAGAAAATGGCGAGTACAGCTCTTTGAAATGTAGCTGGGGCATTACAAAGACCAAAAGGGAGGACTCTATATGCATAAGTGCCCCAAGGGCATGTAAATGTGCTCTTTTCCTGATCTTCTTCAGCTATCTAGATTTTATTATGCCCACTGTACCCATCTAGAAAAGAGAAGTATTTCTTACCTGAGAGTGTGTCGAGTACCTGATCGATGAAGGGCAGGGGAAAGTAGTCGCACAACGTGGCCTTGTTTATTTCTCTGTAGTCAACGCAGATATGCCACTTGCCATTCTTTTTCGGCACCACCATCAGAGGTGACACCCATCTACTGTCAGAAATGGGATAGATGAAGTCTGCAACTAGGAGTTTCTGAAGCTCTTCCTTGAAAATCTCCTTCAATGCTGGGTTCATTCGTCTTTGTGGCTGTTGAACATGTCTCATTTATTCATTAGTGTAAATGTGGTGGATGCAGGTGTCAGGATGGATGCCTTGCATGTCAAAGTAATAAAAAAAAAATTCTCTAGATTGCTCACAGATCATACCCATTAACTACTGCTTTTGTTCCGTGGTCAATTTTGCACCGATGTGTAAGATCCTTCCTTCAATTATTTCCACAGGCTCTGTGGTGATTTCATGGCTTTCCTCTATTGCTGCAAAAGATGCAAACACAGCTGGATGGCAGGCCTCCTGGAACTCATCTTTGAAAACATGATGGTAACCATTAAAAGAAATTGGATAATCAATACAAGAACTGTGAGATAAAAACTGGTGTAAGATATGTTCATCAGACTGTTCCTGGAGACCTCTAGACTATTCTAATGTCAACAAAGGAAACATACAGTCTTCATCTCGGTAGGGGCTCTCGAGCCATAATGGTACTTCCGCTGCTATCTGGGTAGCGGGAAAAATAGACAAGGATTGGCTATGGGAACCATTGGAAATGATCATTTCTCCATTTCTGCACCCTATGATAGCATCAACAATTTCCAACCAAGGGCATCCTAGAACTACAGGATGTCCAGGTCTCGAGGTTTTTGGAGAAATGACGCTAACATCTATAGGGTATTGCCAGGAAGCTATAGTGACCACTATGTCCTCTAGGGTTTGTATTGGTTTGATGACGGATTTGTCTGCCATTTCTAGGATGATGGGGGTGGGTTTAAGCCTTGGTAACTGCAAAGATGTCATAGTCTCATATGTCATGGAATTTATTTCTTCCCCTAAGTCTACAAGTGTGTTTGGCAGAAGTAATATGTTTATTTCAATGGTGACAATGGGATTCCCAGGGTCCTGATACTTCGCAGGCAAGTCAGAAATCATGGTGGACATTTGGCTCATGATTTTTACGCTTTGATTCTTATGCCCTTTCCTATCTAGCTTCTTGATGCAGAGATTCTTGAAAATTTTGGTGTAAATAGGGATGTCTCTAATAGCTTGCAATAGTGGAATTTTAATGTAGACATTCCTTAATTCATCTTCTAGGTTGTATTCCAAAGGAGTCTCTTCTTTCTTTACAAGGAGTCTTTTTGGGTAGGGTGGTTCATTTGATTCTTCTTCTTGTATTTGTTTTTGTTTTTCATTTTTCATATGATTTCGAGATGATGTGGATGGGACCTCCTCCTCTACGACAACATCTGATTTCCTGTTATTAACTGTTTTCCCTTATCGTAATTGAATTTCGTTCATGGGGATGGTAGTGATCATGTATGTAGGAAAAGGCTGGATGTTTCTGTTCTGTGTAGGTTGAAGTGGTCTACTCTGTTTTGGGTTAGGTACGGGTTGCACTGGAAATAATGTAGGGCGAGGTGGGTTTTGAGGTGCCTACGAAGATGACGATGGGTCAGATGGTGCAGGTAAAAGTTGATGCAAGGCAGGGGATGGCAACAATGGTTTTTGATATGTGTGAGGGTTATACCCTTGTTGATAGGATTTCATGGTTGGGTTGTACCCTTGATAGGTGTGAGCGTTATATCCTTGCTGATATGTTGAGGTGCTTGGCATATTTGGGTAGGGCACATAGAATTGTATCGTGGCTGATAAGGGTTGGTATAAGGGTTTGCCCTTCAGTTCTAGTTCCATGGGGTGTTTTGAGCTTGAGGAGTAGCCCAAGGAGGATATGCTGGCTGGAAGTTCCAGGGTTGAGTTTGACTATATCCTTGGGGACTAGATTATGGGAACATGTTCTAATTGGGGCCTCTCCAAAATGGATTTTTACTTACTTGCGATGGATCATTTGTTTCAGCATTCCCTTTATAGATGGCTTGTAGACTGGGAAGAGATGGGAATTTACTGGTAGCATGTTCTAAGGTGAAAACTCCACAAACCTCAATACTGTTGATGGGACACTCTCTTTCCATATGCTTTTTCCTACATTTTGGACAAAATATTTCCATAGCAGCCCTTTCGTCTTCTTGTTTCTTCTTATGTTTCATTGTGTCAAGCTGGTTGCCAATGGTGTTTAAGATGTCAGTTTTAAAGTCTTCCAGCAGGTTCCCTAGTTCGACCCTAGTGACAAAAGTGGAAGCAGGTTTCTGGTGTCTAGGTGTAGTGTCTTAGAGACTATCATGCAACTTCATACCTACTTTCGCCTGGCTTCTAGAATAGGTTCGACAGAGTTCGGCTATTTTAGAAAAACACTTTTTGTAAATGTCCCCACCACTTAAGAGGTTTAGAGTCTCGATGCATTCATCTCTTAATCCCTTTAGAAAGACTTTCTTTACCATTTTTTCCTCTAGATGGGCTCCTCTAGATTTGTGAAAATGATACAGGAAGCGCTCAAGATAGTCTTCTAGGATCTCATCATCTAGTTGTTGAATTCTCAGAATATCATTGAGGTCCCTAGTTTTGCAAAAATCCTGGTATTTCTTAAGGAATATAGATTTCATGTCATCCCAAGTGTATATGGTGTTTTCCCCCAAGCTCATAAACCATCGAAGTGCGGCATCCTTTAGGGTGGCTGGGAACAGTTTTAGTTTGTGTGCATCATCGTAGTAATTATAGCTTCTACACAGAATATCAAATTCGAAAAGGAAAGCATCAGGATCTTCGGAGGACTTACTATAAAAGAGCAGTAGGGAGATCATTTGAATGCTCTTCATTGTGATGTTTCTGGTGATGTCAAGGATAGTAAACCTGAAGGTAGTCTCTTCGTCATCGTCGTTAGGTTCCCCTTGTGGTCCATCAGTGTTTTCTCTCCTTGGCCCCTCAATGTTTTCTCCCCTTCAGCCATTCCTGTTTCCTCCAAAAAAAATTTGTCCTTCCTCTTCTTCATGAGTCCCCTCGTTCTTTTTTTTCTCACCTTCATTGTTTTCCATATTGGTGTTGATGTTGGTGGAGAAAGAGGCAATGGACAACCTTACTTCTTCTTTGCTTGCAAGTTCTGCTTCCAAAATTTCCTTTCCACTAGTACTCCCTTTTTCGTTTTGAGTACCTGCGTAACGATCAGCGTTGTTAGTTAATGGAGGCTTTACCGAACCAAAATTTTCAGGAAATTTGGAACTGGAAATAAATCTACCTTTATTATCCCTAGGTCTACTTCTACGCATAAGGAAATAAGAATAAATTTGAGAACAAGCAGTAATCGGTCAGGCTTTGGAGCAACCCCACAAAAGTGGATGCGTGGCTCTTCACTCACGTCTTACCGTACTCTCTCCGCCCTCTGACAGCCCTGCAAGATCTCTGAAATTCAAACAATAATGATTACCTTAATCTTGAAATTACAGCTCCTCGGCAACGGCGTCAAAATGTTGTGTGAGATAATTGTCAAATTAATTCACCAATATTTGTATATCAATCCGGGCTTGTAAAACTCAAGTTGTACTGTGCTCTAAAGGTTCAGATTTTAGAGTTGAAGTTTATATGATTCCTTATGATGTTTGATTTATGAATTGAGGCACACAAAAACATCTATAGACACACTGTCAGAAATAAACCAATTCATCTCATCATAAAACAGGAACAATTAACAAACTCTAGTTTGAACACTGGAAACCGTTATTCAATTTGTCTGAAATCAAAACCATTACCAAACAACAACAACTTTAATTCAATAACTCACTATTTGCAGAAAATCTCAAGGAACCTAATTCTAATCTTTGGAGGACACACTTAAAAAGAATTACCTAATCTGAATAAATCTATGAACTGATTCCCTAATCTACAACAATCAACACTTTGGTTTTTTAATAAGATAATGCTCCTAACTTAATCAAAACATGCTGCATAGAGACATAAAAAAACAAAGACAAAAATAGATTTAATTCTTGAATTTCACAATTGACGAGCTCACATGCATTATCACTGGTAATCATATAATCATCCTCTAGAACTTGCAAGAATGTTTCAATCTTCAGTGAAGAGTTACTTTCGAATGAGGTTGTAAGGATTTAATCATTTCATCACTATCATGCTTGTGGATTGAAATTGTGAAGCTTTACACCAAGCTATGAACCTTAACACACTAATTCAAACATCAATCCAAGGAGGAATGCTGGTTAAAACTCTGTTTTTAAGGGAATACGCACTCTCACCAAGAGATCTTGCTAATTCAACTTGACCCTACTGAAAACCCTAATCTCATGCAAGACAAGGCAAAACTGTAGACACCTATTTAAGCATGCCAAAGGAATGGAGAAAACTTCCTGCTCAGGAACACTATATGAATCATCTGTTCTCTTTTACCTAAACAACACACACTGGTCACAAAATGTCTTGCTGACTGAGACCACAAAACAATCTATCCCTGTCACTCTCTAATGAGTCTAAATTCACACTTCTATGTTGGTCTTAAGTAATGATAATAAGCTAGAACTCAATTGCAAACAAAAACTCTGCTTCTACAAATCAAGTGCAAAGGATCCAAACAAAAGCATTTACTCAGTGATGACATTCCTCTATTATAACAATTGAACGGTGGCATCAATCTGAGCTATGCGCATCTACTGGTTACTCAACACACGGGACTATTCAGCACACCTAGAAACAACAATTATCAAATCTCTTTGCAATCCAATATATGTTCTTTCAATCTAGCCATACATGTTTCAGCCTACCTATTTAGAAAAATTATCAAGTTTAAAGGTGTACAAACCAGGCTTTGCCTTTGACACAGCAATTCGATTATCTAGGGGCTTATGGGATATTCACTCAAGCTTTGTTTCTGAGCAAAGCTCAATCTAGGTCGATGCAGACAAAGTGAAGGGTTAAACACAATTTTTATGGGAGCGATCAGACTTGGTTATATTCACAATGATATTGCCAATTAAATCCTGGAGATACACAATTGTAAACTACGGAAACATTCCACAGATGCTGAAATCGATTTCTGCATTGCTAGCTATGAAATTTGGGGATTTAATACTGAGGCACTACAGTAATGTGAATTAACCAACTCTCAAGATTGATTTTTGAAAGCAATTGGTTTTGCCATCCAACATTTAAATCAAACAATATTCATGCACTACAACAACTGAATCAAACCAAAACATAAATTGATTTCAAAGACAATGAACTTTACAATTTAAATCAATGATATTTGAAACTCCAGCAAACATGAATCAAGCCAAAACCAAATCGTTTTTCAAAAGTAATTAACTCTGCAATCATACATTTAAATCAACGAATACTTGGGAACTTCAAAAAACGTGAATTAATTCAAGACATGAATCGATTTTCAAAGATAATCAATGTTGCAACCAGAAATTTAAATCAAACAGTGTCTATGAATTACCTCTAACCAATTCTATTGGGATGAACCAGTTGTGGTGGGCCCTTGACACACCCAGGAAAGCATTGAATATAGTACTAACTTACACCTACAACAATTTGTTTCAGAGATTCATCATATCCACGACAATCTTCAATTTATCAAGAATGCACCAGCATTTAAATTTGACTTCTTCTTTAGAACACTAAAGCACAGTGTTAATTGATAGCTGAAAATAGTAATACATTAACTTTCTTATCAAAATACGAGTCTTTGCGTTTATAGGCATTCTCAAGTTGCAAAATTAGTAGCAATTTTCATTACATGGTAGAACGTTGGAAACCATGGATATGGAATCCACGAAATTAGAATTACCATGTCCTAAATTTACACTATCAGTTCTCTATTACAAACTGCATGCAACTATAAGGAAAAAGGTCCTAATTTTAATCAACTGAATTCCACCATACGTAGAGTGGCCAGCTGGTCCTTCACCACTCCTTGACTATGTTGAGGTGCTGGAAGGAACATCGAATTTTTCTGAGTTGGGGCTTCTATGCTGGCATATCCACTGCAAGATGGTTGAAGGGGCATAATCTTCCTCCAAGTCAAAGAACTAATCAACAGATCCTGCAAGAAATCCATCGTTCTGCCCATAGTGGTAAGTTAACAAATAAGTATATTACTAAAAATGCCTAAACTAGCTATAGAATAGTAAAAACAACTATACTTGTACTGCTTTTACCTTTAACAATAATTGATGAAAATCTGGCCATATTAGGGATTAGGAGAGGAAAAGGGAGTATATAGGTGTCAAAACTAGGCCAAAAGGGGCTAAGAAGGTGAGGAAGAATAGACAAAAAGTAGCCTCAACCATGAGTCAAGGCATGAATGCCAATTCTGATGCATTCGAGATGTAAATATTTGGTTTCCATTCTTTTTGCTTCTTTCTGAAGTTGCTTAGGATCTAAAAGAGGAATGGTCTATACAGCATCAGAGTTTTCTTCTATTTGGCTAATACTTTCTTTTATAGAAATATGGGTAATTCCCTTTAAATGGAAAATAGATAACTCTGAATAGACTTTAGAAGAGTTAATGCTAGGTAGACACCATCTAGGAGTAGGCTCACTTTCAAGATACTCAAGTTCAGCTGAGTTAATGACTCTTTTAGATGACGAAGTAAACATATACCGCAGGGGATTTTCTTGTACAACTTCACACTCATCAATTTCTCGAAAAGAAATAGATCTTCGAGAATTTTCCATTTCAGATAGAAGAATAGAAAGAGTACTGACCATTAACTTGGCTCTGATACCAATTTTTAGCAGGGGCTTCTTCAAGCTTGCTCTTGGCCTTGTTGGATCACTTCTCTGTGTTACCACGACACAATTCTTTACACGAACTTGTACATGAACCCGTACACGAACCTCTGGTTTTTCACGCTCTGGCGTCCTTCACATGACCTTCTGCCTTCAATGGACTGGCGTTCCTCAAACCTCGGCGAACCTCTGGCGAACTTTCGATGAACCTCAAGCAAAAGTGTCTCACAGATACTATCTCAACAACACATTTAAAAACACAACAGATATAATCCAAATGCGGAAACAAATTCTTCTTTATTGATATGGAAATATTTTACAACAAGATTTACAGATAACAGTTGTTTCCTGAGATAGACTGTTAAGGCGTTTATCAATTTTTGCACTTAATAGATAAGATGCAGGCTGAAAGCTCCTGGCCTTTCACAGACTCAGTATATGAACTTTAGACTCAAACTCCAAATATTATATAAAAATCTGGCCACTTTAGGTTCTTACCTGAGCTCACACTCTGATACGCAGGCTTCTCAGAGTTACTTAAAAGACAGAAGTAAGATATTCTTCGTGTTGCAAGCAAATTGAACCTTAGTTTGCAGATGCAGAGCAGGAAGAGATGAATCTCAGACTTCAGTCTATGAATCCAAACAAAACACTCTCAAAAACTAACACACTCAACTCTGGATGATCAAATGAACCTTACTTTCATCCCTATATAGGAGTAAGAGGGGACAAACATCAGACATCACGAATCAAATAAGGCTAACAGATGTCTATCAATCAAAGAGATGCGGGGTCAAACCCCACCATATGTCGGAGAAGTGCTTTGAGCTTCTTGATAAGATAAAATCTTTGTACCCATTATTTTTCATAGTGGATGCTTTTTGTCAGAAAGCCCACGAGAAAACTATATACACAGTGGAGACTTTTTACCGGAAAGTCCATGGGAAAACCGGTCATTGTAAGTCCATGACTAGACATAAAGATACACAGTGGATACTTTTATGGAAAGGCCACAAAAACCATCATGATGAATCTTCAAGAGGTGTGATGTCAGGAAATCTAAATCTTTTATACAAAGCTTCATCCCAGGCTTTTGTATAGATTCTACGGACAATTATTGGCTTATGCAAAACAATTTGATGCTTAATTTTGGTCATTACTAACCATTCATAGTGCATGGTCATGTATTGTTCCAAAATTTCATAAAAAGGAAAATTATCGAGTTCTCCAACAGTTTTGCAAGGAGAATGAAAACATTCAATATTAAAACAGACATTACAGTCCCTTTGATATAAAGTTTCAAAGTATAAGGGATCCATGGCTGTTTTGTTGACACCAAACTCATTCCACCATTCTTGGAGCCATTCATTTTCTCTGTTTCTCTGTGTGATCCATGTTGGTCCAAATTTTATTTTTGTATAGTGTGTTTCATCTTTCCCATCTACATTTAGAATACCCCACCATAGTTTTTTGTACCCTGCATAATTGTATAAGGTGTCAGGAAAAATGATGGACAGATCACTTCTTGGCCACATGGCAAACATATCACTCCATCTTGGATCTCTGGTCCGATTTATGCTGAATTATTTGTGATAGACATGCCTTCTATTACTTCCTTCGGTCCAGATCATGGTGATATCTTTAAAATCTTTACTTAGCGTCTCTTCTGCCAAGTGAATAGCTAGCATACTCCTAGAATACACCATATCATGGATCCACTTACTTCCTTTGGAATATACCTTTCTTTCAGGTACAAGGTGTTGAATATCTCTATGAAATTGCAAGTTTGCATCCAACACTTTAGTGTTTCTTAGTTGCCAAGTTAGCTTCCATCCCAAGTAGTGTTCTTGCCAGTTTTTATTTTCAGGAATAGAGTGGGATCCCATTCCGTAACAATTACCATGATGTGATCTTTTAGTAGGAAATTTAATATACCAATAATTATTTCTGACATCTTCTCGGTCACCGCACCCATTTTGACATTCTTGGTGTCCGATACCAACTTAAACTTCGAGGAGCCGCTCAACCTAATATTTTACAAGTCTTATTTACAAGTCTGTAGGAAATTTAATATACCAATAATTATTTCTGACATCTTTTAAGTGACTGCACTCATTTCGACATTCTTTTCACTCTCCGACAAAGTATATATCTGTTTCCGGTTTGTCCAAAACACATGCATCATGTTGTTATTTGCGTTATAACTATCACATAGTATATTCCATAGAACGCACAAACGCAAATACGAAATTTGAAATTTAAATTTGATTTCGAGCTGCGTGTTGTTATATGCGTTATAACTATCACATAGTCATCCACAAAACTCACGAACGCAAATATGAAATTTAAAATTTAAATTTTATTGCAACCTGCGTGTAGCTGTGGGCGTTCCAAAATTGCGAAGTTCATTTTACTTTATATTATGTAGTAAAATAACATGACATATACAATAATGGTAATGTGTGATAGGCACAATATTATTGGGAGGAGTAAAAAGGTTAAGAAGACAATGGATAGATGCAGCTTTTTATTATATTAATATATAGTTGTTATTGTTATTTTATTAAATTTAAGTTTTATTGAAATTTATATGTTGAAATTTGATATGTAGTTATTGTTATTATTTTATTAATGTATTTATGTTTTATTGAAATTTATATATTGAAATTCCATATAATTAAGGTAAAGTGGGTTATAGTTTTAATTAGGAATGAACTTTTATATAAATAAATTATAATATTTATTTTATTTATTTGTTAAAGATTATGTATATGCATATTTTATAAATAAGAAGTATTCATAGAAGTGTTTTTTTTATTATATAATTTATAATTTAAATTTTTATATATGTTTTTTGGGAAATTTTGTTATTATTTAATTGTAGTTGTTATTTGGTTAATTTGATGTAAAGTTTTAATGAAAATATAAATTTTAAGTTTTGATAAAAAAATAACAGTTTTAATTTATTTATATGAAAACAAAATAAATATAATTTAGATAACATACAATAAATATAGAATATACAAAGTTCATGACAAATAAATTATTCTTGTATATGAAACATTTTAAAAGATGTTTATTCATTTATTTGTTTTGGATAATTGTACAAAATTGTTCAGTAACTATTTGATCTTAGTAGGGGGTTCATTCACTTGTGGCATCATCTTTCGATTCATGAATAGGCTGTAAAAACTACTAAATTCTTCTACGGAATATAGAGGTTGATTCTTAGACATTTTGGCATCACTTACAACATATACAAATTTAGACTCTCTATACAATCTTCTCCCTTGACCTCCAATAACAATATGGTTGCATAAGATAAATCCACATGCAAGGTTTTGCCTAATTTTCTGGCGCAAGATCTAGAAGGTAACATGGTATAGGTCACAGGAATGTTAGCCACAACAATGTCCATGACCACACTCTTCATGGGAATTTGGGAGAGGGATATTGTAGAAAATCCAGGTAGATTCAACTGATCTTCTAATATGCTAAAAAAAATTACTTGAATCTATTCTACAAATTGCAGAAACCAATTACAATTGAAAAATCACATGAAGAAGAAAGAGAAAGAATTTCAATCGCACAAAAAAAAGATTTATCTAGGGAAAACCTCAGCTAAAAACCCCACTATTTGTAAATTGCATAAGTCAAAGAATATGAGAACAATACAATGCTTCTCTCAGACTTGAGAGCTCTCTGCACTATCCTGTAAGCACTATCTTTGTCTATCTCTCTATCATTTATGCACTATCTTTGTCTGTCTCACTGATTCTTAGGCAAGCTTGGTTCAATACTTAACAAATTTCTTGTCCTTTCTCTATTTCCTTACGTAGTTCCCGGAGAATTAGGCCCGTATTAATAAGGAAATTCTCTAATAATAATTGTGTAATACATCAAGGCTCTTCCTCTACTCCATGCACCACCTGTATAATTTTTTGATTATACAACTGATAATACACACACTTCCCTTTAACTCCAATCACAAGTGGGTTTCTCTCAAAACTCACATGCATGAGTTATTTATGAGTTAATTATGAATTATATGATTGATCAATGCATGTGAATTAAATCTAATTTAATTCACTTAACTTTTCACTAGTCCCTCTATCAGTTACAACTAGTTAAACTGATTTTAACTCAAATAACTTAAGGTAATTAATAACAACTCACAATAAACTCTACATGGGCCCCCAAAATTTAGGGAACACTCTACATGCCTCTCATTAGACTCTCTACTCAAATTAACTGAACTAACTAAGTCTTCCTGACTTATTTAACTCGTACAAGTTGTCTTGTGATGTGGAATTACAATTTAGTTCTAATTTAATTAAGTGAAAATTAAATTAAAATCTTTCTTAATTCCATTTTCAAGATTTCTTGTTGCCATTTTCAACACTCCCTCTCAACAAAAAAGGAATTCAACTTTACCCCAGTCTAGTACCTTTAGAATGTTCTGCATGCAACACTTCTTTCCATTGTTGTTTTGAATGCAACTGAAAAACATCCAAAAATAAATAAACTAAAACATATGTGTCTCCAACTGTCTACTGGGAAAAAATGTGTTGTTTCTCACTCTGTTACTGAGCCTCCTGCTATGATATTAACACTGCTCTACACTCCTTAACATTCGACTCACAATGATCCTCCTACTAATGATTACTGTGGGCCCCTTTAGCAAGGGTAATGATCCATGAGACAAAACATCTCAATGGACCCTGCCCCAAATTTCTACACTCTTGGGACTATTGCTTCACATCGCCCCACCTATCACCTGGAGGTATGGCTGCATGTGCTTCCTCTTCCTGCTTGGCTCAAAATTCCCCCCTATTGGAGGTCTATGCTTGAGTGGATGTCTCCACTTTCCCTCTTATCTGCTTCTCCAATTGTGTCTGCTCTACAATCTTCTGAGGCTGCACATCGAGAGGTAATTCATCCTCCCTCTCAACCACCAAATATCTAACATTTTCCTTGCTCATAAAAGCTTTGCATGCCTCTTTTCTAAGCTCACCTTTTCAATATCAGCAGAAAATGGGTTCTGATCTAAGCTGACCTTTTCAATATCAGTGGAAATTTTCTTAAATTTTTTTATTTCTTCAAGTTAATCTAGATCCCATCGAAACGTAGTAAGTAAATAGTGTCGCAGATGCTTGTAACAAACAAATTGCACCACGTGGCACAAAGTTGAAACTTTATTTTGAAAGAAACTCTATCCTCATAAGACAACACCATGATTTAAAAATAAGGTTGCCTACGGAGAATCATACACACGCCACATTCCAGAGATCCTTATGCAGAGTGGACTGGAAAATCGTTCGGGAGGATTTCAATTTGACAATGCCCACCACTACCCGACAGGGAGTATACACGACCAAATTCAAAATAGCGTTAGCGGGAAAATTTGAAAAATTGGTGGGAAAATTCAAATCTTGGTATAAATTTAAATTAATTCACTTGAGTTCCATCATGCACATGGTGGATGACACATCTCGCATCAACATAAGTGATGGATGGATGGTGAATCTTGATACTCACAAGACATAAACCCATTTCCCGGAAAGTGTTAGTCAGAGAAATTATGTCCATGAGTTGACAGTTAGAACAGATGTCAGAGTTACTATCCTTAAGGGTTATCAATGAGTCTATAGCCTTGAAAATATTGGTTTTCATAGACAAAGGTGTAAAGAATGTGTACTATTCTTGTGGTCCCGTCAATATGGATGTAAATGGTGGCAAAGCTACCCGATATGTACAAAATATATGGGGTTATTTGTAAAAAGATGGAATAAACAGAACTAGAACAATTTGTCATTTTGTTTTTTGTTTTTCAAAATTTGATTAAAATTTTGGCTTTTAAATTGATATTTTTGGTTAGGTTTGGAGTATGTTTTAAATTTTTTTTATTTGGCTAAAAGTTTGTCTTCCTTGAACTCAAGGAAATATGGTAATGGACCAAAATCAAGAGGTATTTGGCATGAGTCATTATGAACCACCAACAAGTCATTCCAGGTGGGGTGGTTTTCTTTAAACAATAGTGATGAGTCATCTTGCATTGGAAAATAGCAATCAAAGATGTTGTCCTCACTATTGGTTTGACAAATGAGTTATGATAGGTTCTCCCATTGTTAGAAAAACTTGATGTTACTTGCATGAACTATGCCCTAAAACATGCTTATGCTTGGCTAAGAGCTCATTTTCCTAGTAATTAAGGAAATAGGTTAATGGCCCAAGACCGAGAGGAATTTTGAGTCAACTTGCATTAGCCTATAGCAGTCATTGATGGTTGTCCCCATTGTTGGTTTGACAACTAACTTATGATTGGTTTTCCCATTGGGGAAAAAAAAGCTTGATATTATATGTGTTATAAAATTACTTGTGCTTGGCTAAGAGCTTGTCTTCCTCAAACATAAGGAGACAAGTTAATGCCCCAAGGCCCATATGGAAAGAGTTAAAGTCTACCCCTAATGGACCACTAGCCTTATAATTCCAAGTGGCGTGGTTTTCCTTAACAATAATGATGAATTAGCCTCCATTGGCTAATACCAACCGCGATGGTTGTCCCCATTGTTGATTATACAACTGAGTTATGATAGGTTTTCTCCAGTGATGATTCCAAGTGGAGTGGTTTTCCTTAATAATAATGATGAATTAGCCTCCACTGGCTAAAACCAACTAGTAATGGTTATCCCCACTGTTGATTATAAAACTAAGTTATGATAAGTTTTCTCTAGTAATAATTGTCTTTATTATTAATTATACAACTAAGCTATGAAAAAATTTCTCATTATTTAAAAAAAAGCATATATTATAATTATTGCAAATTATAATATTGAATTAATTTGTTGATATTGATTGATTTAATTATTGCAGTTAATAAAAGCAATGCGTTTTTTTTTTTTAATTTTATTTCTCAATGAGTATAAATTGTATCTAGGTAAGAATCATTTATTATTCCAACTAATGGCGAGTGATCCCATTACTATAAACATGGTATTGTATTGTGTAACTATATATAAATGACATGGGATTGTATTGTGTAATTATATATAAATGTCTTGATATCCAATCAGAAATAACAATAACAATCTAAAATAATAGAACTAAGTGTTGTGTGTGGGGTCAATATTAAGTGTTGTGTGTGGGGTCAATATTTTTTTAGAACACTTCATTATCAATGAAAGCAACTTTTTTCTATGGATTTATAAGCTCAACGTTTTCTATGGATTAGTTGAGTTGGAGCACGTTGTTTAAAAATGACATGGGATTTTATTGTGTAATTATATATAAATGACATGGGATTGTATTGTATAATTATATATAAATGTTTTGATATCCAATCAGAAATAACAATAACAATCTAAAATAATAGAACTAAGTGTTGTGTGTGGGGTCAATATTTTTTTTTTTAGAACACTTCATTATCAATGAAAGAAACTTTTTTCTATGGATTTATAGGCTCAATGTTTTCTATGGATTAGTTGAGTTGGAGCATGTTGTTTAAAAATTTAAAAATATGGGGATTTTGTTTTTTGTTTGGATGGTATAATATCTAGGGTTTGAATATGATCGTTAACTATTATATTGTGTAAGATTAATTTGAAAATGTAATTTGTTTTCAAAGATTGTTCTAAGTTGCTTTTTCTCTATTTATACAAAGTGTGTTTAGTTATACAAGCTAAGGTCATCCTAAGTGAGTTTTAAGGATGTTTATAATTTATAACTTATATTTCTGAGGAACATGAAAAGAAACTCTTATAAAATTGAAATCATTTTAACTTATATACATGATATATTTTCCATTTTAAAATAGGCGTTATTAAATGTTTTAATATTGTATATTATCATTTGTGCATGGTTTGGAAATTTTTATTTTCTATTTCAAAATAGGTGTTATTAATTGTTTCAATCTTGTAAAACATGGTATATCATTATTTGTCCATGGTTTGGAAATCTTTAATTTTCACAACAATTGAAGTGTTTGGGTTATATGTTTGACATGCACATATGCATGAAACAACATTTTTGAAACAAAATTTTAAGACATACTTATTCATTCCTATCACAAATTGAGTCTTGATGTAATTAAATATAGAGCTATGTAATAAAAAATTGAAACACTAAAATATTTTAAAATTTGTATACAAGAAATGCTATATGACATGGTCCTAGTGCATATTATCATATACAATATAGCCATATCAATAAAAAAAAAAGATTGTCATGTGAAACTGTTAATGATTTTAACTTGATTGCTAGTATTAAAGTAAAGAAAGAATCTAAGTTTTTTTTTTATTGAGTAGATGTTTTATTTTATTTTTTTTGTTAAACTTTTGTATGAGCTAATATTTTTTTATCAACCACCAACCTATTTTTCCCCTAAATTTTGGTTCCATTACATCTACCTCAAGCTCCAACACTAATGATTGATGTACATTAAAACCCTACTAGTTTCAACATAGTAAGGTAGTGTTCACATAAGTACAACACCTTTATTGACAATTACTCGTTCCCATCATGTGTTTGATGTTAGTTAGCACTATTATACACATGGATGTAAGACACACAATTCAATCAAAGTTTCATTTATGTATGCACCGACATGAGGTTACCACAAATGGATAAGGCATTGATCTTAGGAGATGGCATATAGAATCTCAAGGAACCTCAAAGGTATGGAGAAATGCAATAAGAGATAAAAATATTGTTAGGTGAGATTTATATTTACAAATTCATTGTTGATAAAGAACTATTTTTGTGTTTTCCTTTCTACAATTTCACCTCTAAGCATGGTGGGTCAATTAATTTTTTGAGAAGATGATGCATTAATAGTGACTGTAATACACACTTGAGGACTTACCTATATCATGATCACTATGGTTTTTAGTAGTATAAAGTTAATGTGAATGATTTTTTTTAGAATTGACTTTCCAGAAAAGGAACCACTTACCTTATTAATAGGTGGATGAGTGTAATTATTTGTGTTCATAGTGTTTCTCTAGTTTTCACTATAGGATAAATGAAAGACATTGGTTCACACTTCACAAATAAATGAATTGATCTATGCTTCCCTAGTCAATGCAACTGCATCATTTAACTAAATTTTATAGAGAACTTGAGAAATGCAATCCAACAACACTAGGTGAAGAAGATTTCCTTTCTCTAGAGTTCATGCACAACCATGATTGCAAAATCTTGTTCAAAGATGAGAGAATTTTTTAACTATTTGTTACAGTACGTGCAATTCGAGTGATTTACAATGCATGCATGCAACATGAGTACCAATGCATTTGTTAACAACCATATTTAATTGCCTCTTCATGCATCCAAAAATGTGCATTTATTGAAATACACATTTTAATTGTCCTATTTTGAATTTTTTAGCGCAATTGTGATGCCTTTACATTTGTAGCTTTCTATGATTTGGTTGTATTATTAGATTTTTAATTATGAGGGGTTTCTGCAGTGCATTATATTAGATATCATTTTTGGGATTCAACTGCGTTAAGTAAGTCATTCATCTATGATGATTTCCATGAGAGGTAGTCGTAACAGACTAATTTCTCATGATTTTTGAATAGTCCATTTAGCACTCATTAAATATCAAGCTGCTACTCAGGATAATGAATGATTAGGCATGTTTTTATGATTGTGAGGTGGACCTTTTCCTGCCATGATATGTTGTAGAATAACATTTCTATTAGTCACAACAAATGACATTGGGGTTCTGGTTCTCTTTTTGGCCCAAGAATTGGGAAGGGTGTGGCTAAGCTGGGAAGGGATGTGAATAAGGTTTCCAATTCAGCAACAGTAATGTGTTCCCTAACCAGACAATATTCAAAATTCAAACCTATCCTCCAAGAGCTCGGTCATAGGTATTCTTCTGCAATCTAGCACAACACTAAAATTTTCACCTTACCCAATATTGGATAAGGAGTCTCACCCGAGGCATGTCATAGCCTTAGTTAGATGGGGGGGGTTGGGTTTCAAAATCGGGAAGAAGCCTATCAATTGTACCAAAATCAAAACATATCCAAATAATTCAAGTCTGATACCATTCGTAACAGGTCATGCATAATAATTGAAAGAGACTACTTAGATACACACATTCAACATTTTTTTTATAAAAGATAATTAACCATTCAGTCATAACACAATGATCCTGAAACATCACCTTTTCATTAGTTTCACCAAACGTCATTACATAAGGCTCTATGACCTATTTTCAAGTTACTAGTGGTTTTTTAGCTCCAAGTTTATGAGAACCCATGGTATTTCCAATGGTATTCATGTGGATTATAAAATATTTAAAAGGGGAATTAAACCAATCTAGATGCATCTTAAGTATGGATCTAACAAATCTGTAGAGAGATTAAATATGTTGAGATGAAAATATCTTAAGATGAAAAGATATTTGATCCCTCTCATCACTTGGTAGAGAAACATTGAGGAACATTAAAGGAAGAGGTCGGTTGCTAGAAGAACATTGAGAAGAGAAAATTCTATTTATTTTTCCATTACGTATGGGAGGTTGAAAACAACATCATCAACCTCCATGGGGATAATTCTCACTCTCATTCACACTGAATATCTAGTTGCATGGGTACATGCAACACTTTCGACTGGGGGAAGATGATAGGTGCACAAATTGGCATCCTTTCAACACCAATTCACCAAAAAAAATTTATGCTTATTTCCCATCTCCATACCAACTTATAACCCATTTTCCTCACAACGATATATTTTTTTCCAACATACAATATTTTGTAGTTATATGAATTTTAATGTTCATTATTATGTATTAAGGAAAGAATCTGCCTTTTATGCTAACTAATGAGAATTCACAATAAATACTTTAAACTGACTCCTACAGGTACCCTTGGAGGCAATGAAAAAATATTTGGAGAACTTTAATTGTTGCAACACCTTTGTGTTGCTACAACACCTTTATGTTTAAGCCAACTCTCGTTGCTGCAACACCACACATTCAATTGCTACAACACCTCCCACACATTGTTGTTACAACACCTCTAGCATAATGTTACTATCACACAACTAGGAGTATCAATGTCATAGAACATTGGACTGTTAATGCTACAACACAATTGAATACCAATTTTATAAAAAAATTGGGATTATCGATGGTAAAACACAAATGAGAACTAATGTTGCAACACCTTAGCACACTGACCATTAAAGAAACTACTACAACGTTGTGGAAAATTCTAGCAACACAATGAAGTAAACTACTATATGCATAATTTCCACTACTAGCTACTCAATTAAGGGATCAACCACTTGATTACGCAATGGAGAAAATGAAAAGGGTGGGTGCACTACAAGGAAAAGACCCTCTAGCGAAGGTTATAAAGGAGGTTTTTAGTGTTAAAAAATTGGCCAAAATTGTCAAAAAAACATTTTCTACAACATCCGTTTATGGTTATGGAGGTTTTGGTGGAGCTTTTAACGGAAATTCAACAGAACTAAAAAACAATGGGCGGTCGTAGGTTACTACGGATGCTTTTTTTCATCGGTGCGTTACTCTAGCTTTAACGCACCAGTGCTTACATATAGAAGGTGCCTCGGGGCGGTCGAAGGAGAATACACTGGGCCGTTAAGGTATAAAACTGCACCAGGCGTGGTGTTGGTGATATAATGCACGGGACTCTTCTAATTGTTCTTAGGATTTGTGCAGTTCCCATAGGTCGTATCAACGCACTGGTGCGTAGACTTATAGAAATGCATCGGTACATAATATGAAAAAACGGCACAGAGATTTATAATTGGTATCGGTATTCGTGCGGTGCCCATAGGTCGTACAAATATACCGGTGCTTATAGACACATAAACGCCCCGGTGTGCAGTATCACACAAACACACCAAGATTTATAATTGGTATCGATATTCGTGCAGTGCCCATAGATCGTACAATGGCACCGGTGCATATAGACACATAAATGCACCGGTGTGTCATACTGCACAAACGCATAGATATTTTTAATTGGTTTTGGTGCTTGTTTGGTGCCCATAGGTCATAGAAACACACTGACGCACTTCTTAGTACAAACTCACTAGTGTATAGTTACTGACATGCACCGATTTTCATTTTGTATTTTTTAGAAACATTGACCCGTGACAGTGCAATTATTGTGATTGTTTTATAATCATTATTCATCAAAAGTCGACACATCTTATAACAATATTCATATTAATTAAATTTTTATTAATGCATTTGAATGTGATTTTTGGATTAATTTTTTATATCATATCATAATTATTGTGGTTTTTTAAAGTTCATTATTCATAAAAAGTCGACACATATATATCTTATAACAATATTCATATGAATGAAATTTTTATTAGTGCATTTGAGAACGACAATGGAGAATGCAATCGCGACAATGGAGAATGCAATTGAATAAATTAAAACATATTTTATGATATATAATATATATGAATAAGACAATCTTTATCATACAAAATGGAACAGTTATTGGTATCCCTTTGTCTTTCAATTGGGACACTATGTCCATTACATTAAACAAAATGTTTGATTTCACAGACATATTTCAAAAAATACAATGCCTTGCTTTGATATCCAAACATAGTGAGCATCATTCTTCTCTTGAATTGTTGTCACTACTAGAGCTACTTCCATGACTTGGGTTATTTTCAGGAATGTTTTATTCACGGTGTTGATTGTTTTCTTCTTCTTCCCCTTCAATTTGCAAACATAAAAATAAACTGAAATGAGTGTATATACATTGGCGAGAATAATGAAAATATCAATATTAAATAATATACATCAATGTAAATCGAAAATAAAAATAACGTACTATAGCAACAATTGACTCATAAACTATACACATTCTTTCAAAACCATGTACCATGCCATCTTTCAAAATTTCATCTATTGGCGCAGTTCCATACTTTGTTTCCTGCAAGTTTTATACCCCATAACAAATCATATATTTAATATAAAAGATGTTTTTGTTCTATTAATTATAGACGGAGCTAAGTAAACAAGATCAATAGATGCTTACAAATTCCACAATTAATTTCTGATATGCCAACATATACTCACAACCCATATTTAACCCAATTTCAATCAATTCGTTTGATGGTTATTCTTTGTATGTTAGCACGTTTTTGAAGACATTCAATGATGAGTTTCGTAAAACAACTTAAAAAATACAAAACTGAAATCTAGTGAAGTTGTTATAAGGAAGTAACAATTACTCACAAAATTAGATATCAACCCTTTTTTTCTTTGTCGTCTTGTCTTATGTGTTGAATGGGTTCTATTTTCTTTTCTTTTCAGAAAGAAAATTCTTGAGAATTAATATTTAATGCTAAATTGTTTATGTATTGTACCTAATGATCGAAAAATTCAATGATTACATATTATATTTGAAGCACGTTGTTGTTCAGATAGCTCCTCCTAGGATGCAATTTTGTCCGTTTCTTTGACCATCTCCTTGTATACCTTTTTGGGCATTCCTATTGGCATATTTCTGATATTAGCTCATTCATCTTTTGATATTTTCATAATCTTCCTGAAAATGTGACATGACAATAAAATATTTAATTTTTATATTGATATCTGAAAAATAAATATAACAAAAGTGACATTTATAAATAATTCTAGACAAACATTTAAAGGAATATTACTTTTTCATTCCTTCTTTTTTGTTGTTGTACGTTTTTGCTATTAAAAGTCTGACATGTCTCATTGACCAATTCTCGGGAAACTCTTCCTGTAGTTTAGATAAAATTTGGTTCTTGGAATCATTGGATTGATTTTTGTATTGTAAGTAGAAAGAACGTCTATACATTCGTTCCACTAGATCCCTCAAACTTTTGTAAAAAAATTTCCCCCTTTTGTTAACTTCCAACACCACTCCAGATGAGCTAATGAGCAATTCATTTTCATTTGCATGTTCTATTTTTTTTCTTTTCTTAGAACAACATTCCTTTTCTGAGTTGTTGGTCCCTGTAGAACATTTAACAGATGTGAATCAATAGTTTGTTTGACACATGTTATCTAAAAATTTTAAGTATATTATTAATGATAATTAAAAAAAGAAACTCATATTGGATCGATAGTATTTTTTCATTCACCTGATTCATCATTTTACAATTTTTCCATCAAGATTTTATGCTCTTCTAGTCCTAGATCAAAAATAACCTTATCGAGCTTCATCATTTTGTGGCTCTGCATGATACACAGTAAGCAATATATATTAGTTAAACTTACATATAGTTCAAAAATAATACTTTTTATAAAGAATTTACCAAGAACTTGCCTTTTTTTCTTTTCTTGATGTGTTATTAGTATTTTTGTTCCTTGATCTCTTGTTAGTCATTTCTTTATCAATCTGAAACCTGTACCATATCATTCATTAATATATTTATAAATAAATTATCAACTTTTCAGGTAAAAAATAAATCTCAAGACACCGGTGCGCCTTTCTTGATGTACGCATCGCCGCGGGTGCGTGGGGATATTACCAACGCAGCATAAAATAGTATAATAGACTGTACAGTACGTGGGGTATTATAAACGCACCACACAAACAGTGTAATAGATCATACGGTGTTATCCCCGTAACATGGAGCATCGATGCCCTATTTCAGATATGGTGCACTGATTTAAAAAAAAATGTTTTCAAATTTTTTATTACACAGTACTTGCATGGTGCACTTTATAACACTGTGCACCAGTGCGCTAGGTTACGCAGGGCGCACCGATAAAAAAAATCCATTTTTTTCCAAAACTTCACGCAATGGCTGAATGGATTGGGATCCATCTATGCAAGTCATCCTATGGGTTGCATGTCAATCTAAAATGAAAAGCCCTAATTCTGAAATCACAAAAACAAGGAGAAGAAAGGGAAAACACAAAAAAATGAAGGGCTTAGGGTAAAAATGGATAGAACTGTATAAAAAGTAAAAAAAATGCAGAAAAAGTAAAAAAAAAATCAAATTTAATCACGATATGGTTTGAAATTCTATGATACAGGGTTTGAATCACTAGAGGTTTGGTTTCCGATGTTTTGAATACTTCTGTTCGAACATATTTCGCTGTTCCACAGTGCCCTCGTGCTCTCTTGCTCCAGGTATATCTCCTACAAATATCTAACTGAAAATTTTAGCAAAAATAGTGAAATAATGAAAAGGTTTAGTATTTAAAGAATTATTTTATGAAATTAGATTTTCGAAAATATTTTTCCGCCCATTTTTCAATTTGCTATTTTTTTCACTTAATGAAAATAGAGTTGCGTTTTATTTTTATTTACATTTATTTGTCACCGGTGCATATTTTTGTAACACCGGCACCGGTGTAGTTATATGTACAGTAGCACCGATTTGTGGTTAAGGCATCGAAATTACTTTTACGTGTGTACACCAAAATTTAGTGAACTCCAACCATAGAAATTGAGAATTAGAATTTTGTTTATTCTTGAGAATTAGAATTATAATTAAAATTGAGAATTATAATTGCATAAATTCTTGAGGGAAATAACTATTCCTCCAATGCATTTTGTTTATTGCAGGAGGTCCCCATTTATTATGTGGAGAGAATGCAATGTAGGGCGTGTGAAGATGCAATACTACAAGGCCCAAGTGGGAAATTATAGCATGTGAACCTATTATAATTTGCACTTAACTATTTGGAACCAATATGTTTTAGAATATAATATGCAGATAGATGGATGGCCTGCCAACAATTAGTACATATAATCTGTAGAAGGGTAATTTTTTGGGAGCAATGACAATGATTCCTTCATTATGCATTTGTTAGCAGAAGAAGACCGATTTTCGACTAGACGATGCAATTATTACATGTGGAGGCAATGGTTTCCTATAGAAAATGAGTATAGGGTTGAGCAGAGGAAAGACATTGAAAAATAGGCTATTACGTTAATTTTTTTAATGGGAAATCGATTTGAAGGTGGAAATATGGTAGCTGCAGGTATCTATGCTTTTCTTCCCATAGAAATGGTAATTGGATTTCCATTTATAATACAAGCAGACTTTCCACAGGACCACAACTCAGACAAGTTAGACATGCCATTAAAGTTCAATTTAAAGTCCTGAAGATGTGATTTTATGCGACGTCAGCTTTGTTGGTGAAAGTTTATGTAAGCCAACCGAAGCTCGAACAATACTCCCAACTTCTTTTAAATTCATTTTGGAGAATATTTCCCTTCATGGCACCTACCAGCCCGATCAACAATGTAAATTTATCTTTCTCTCTTGTCCTTAAGGGAATGAGAATCCTTGCCTTCATGGTGCCTCTTTTCTTTATCAACTACCTCGATTTATCTTTCTCTGCCATCAACTCTTCTCTCAATTTCTCCATCATGGGACCTCTTATCCCTATCGCTGGCCTCAACCGAATGCTCTATGCCGGTCTCAACCTGTACTCCTTTTGTACTCTGTCGAGCTCTGTAGCCGTCTGAATCCCTGTAAGCATCTTTGTCCGTATTTCTGTTTGAATGACTCATTTTCTCTGCCATAAAATTATCAGCCAAAATTTGAACTCTCATCTTTTCAAACCCTCATCTCCTCCAAAAAATTCTTGCCTACGATTCGAACTCTCTGCTACTCCAATATTGCACTTTACAGAATAACCCTATTCCGGTGCACGCTGTTTTATAGGTGCACCGGAGCAATTTGTAAGATCAAGGCTTTTGTTTTGGCACGGTGTTTTACGACGCACCGGTGCCGAAGAGTTGTGAAGCACCGATGCATCTGAGTGTTAAGACGCACTGGTGCCTATTATGATGATAAGCGCACCAGACTGTATAAAGTTCTTTTTTTTGTATGTAAGATCATAATAAAATAATGATAATTCTAAAGTACATGAATTTATTTGCATTATTTTCTAAACTTTATCATGTTACAAAAATTCTTATTATTCTAGATTTATTAATTTACAATTATTTACAAATTTACAAATTTAAATATTTTGATAAAATCATTTCACATTAATACAATTAAAATTTTACAAATATTTTACATACAATTAGAATTACAATTACAATTACAATTACAATTTTACAATTTCACATACAATTACGATTAGAATTTCTATTACAATTTTAGTTTTACATAAAATTACATTTACAATTAAATTTTTACAATTACAATCATTTCACGGTAATACAATTAAAATTCTACAAATATTTTACATACAATTAGAATTATAATTAGAATTACATTTACATTTACAATTACAATTTTACAATTTGTCATATATAAAATTACAATTATTTCACAATAAATTAAATATTACAATTATAATTAAAATTTTACGTTAAATATTTTACATACAATTACAGTTAAAATTAGAATTACAAATACAAATACAATTTTACAATTTTACATACAGTTAAGATTTCAATTTCAATTACAATCACGACATAATATTTAATAAATATCATGGTCATTTAATATTAAATTAATTAATAAACATCACAATCATTATAACCATCGTACAAACATCATATTCGACTAAAAGACACATTCAAACATCAAATTAACATTATATATAAACATCATCACAACACAAACATAAAATATACAGCTCATGTCAAATAACTCATGCTATCACATACACATCTATCTGCAAGCTACACATTAAATGAACATATACAACATGACCTAACAATGTACACATCATGATGATCACCAACATGTAAATTAAGTAAAACTGCAACATGAACATAAAATACATGGACCATATATATATAATGTTAAAAATATACAACTGTAATATAAATGTCATGGATCAGCTGGTGGTAGCACAACATCAATAGCTGTACTAGTGGAGGCCTGCTCAGTTAATGGTGCAGCCTCGACGGTCGATGGTTGAGCCTACTCATGATCATGACTAGTAATGATGGATGGATCAGCTGATGGTAGTACAACATCATTATAAGCAGTAGTAGTGGAGGCCTACTCATTCAATGGTGCAACCTCGACGGTTGATGATCAAGCCTGCTCATGATCATTACTAGTACTAATGGATGCTGCAAGCTGCTGACTAGATGTGACCGATGGTCTAGCCTCATCTCCATGATGACTGCTAGATATCAGTGGAGCCTCTTGCTCATCAGCATGCTGCAAGGTGAACGATCATGAGATGATGAGTCGCTTCTCGTGGATGGTCCATCACGTCCCGCGGCTCGATCGACATGCCTATAATGTGCAACAATCCTCCTCAGTCATGTAACAACTGTCGTACCTCCTACGACATGCTGTATGAGGTTGTACATGTCATGCGACATGCCTCTCCACATCTGTAATAGCATATCATCAGCTTGTATGTCTTTGTAATGAGTGGGCCTGATGCCCGCCTCAACAATCAATGCATTGAGTTGGTCGCCCAACTCCATCTTGTATCTAGTATAAGGTCGACCGCGCCTAGCAAAAGGTAGTATTGATGCACCAGCAGGAGAATGTCTCTCTGCACCGGCCTCTTGATCATGATCCTCGACATCTGCCATGTAATGATCGTCATCGGGATCCACACCTGGATCATGTGGTGGTTCCGACATCTCCTCACCATCAAAAGAGCCAATGTCTACAAAATATATGCAAGTACACAACAATAATTAGACAATTTCATTACACAATTTAATAAAAACAAGTTAAAGAACATTTTAGAATAAATATAAATAAAACAGTAATATTACCTTTATCATTTGGCGGCTCATCATCTCTGAAGAGGATGTTGGCACACCCTCGCCAATATAATCCAACATAAGGACAGGGGACCATAATGAAGGGATGCAGCTCGTCAACACTGGCTAATAAGTCTAGTGCATCATGCGATATCCTAGCTAGAAACATAGTCTCTCCCCTCTTGGGCATCATCTTCCCCCACATGTGCATCCGGGCCTCCAACATCGGCCTACGAGGCTGCCTAAAAAAAATAGGCTTCATCTTTGGAAACCTCTCAAAAAAAAACAAAAAATCTTTGAAGAAAAAGGGAAGTTGACCCTCCCTTGTGCATGAGCACGACATCTATCTAAGGTCGTACAAAATTGCTGCAAAAAAATGGCATACCCCTGAAAAGTCATGGCTCCTGTACTAAAGAATCAACATAATATAGAAGTGGGAAACTAATGCATTGCCCATCACTGGTGTTGTGTTAAATGGTCGAAATGAGAAGTGAGAGGCACTACACATCCTATCTACCAAATGCACCAATACGTAGCTAACCTCTAGGGACCTGAAACTAAGAAGGAGACAATACATATACTCCAATGTATCTCTGGGAGTAAACTAACCGAATCTACACAACCACCTTGAACCTCTGGGAACAAGGGAAAATCCACCCCTCTCCTTGATAGCCCTGTAATGAAATAAATATCCTCCTCAGTGGGTGTGTACCACTGGTTAGGACCAACTTGGAAAGCCTATTGGTGGGCATTCCACCTACGGATAAGATGTTTCAAAAACACACTATGGGCCTTTATGGAAGTAGCCTCCTCATAGAACTTGAGGAGGCTTACCTGCCTTAGAAACCCCTGGGTATCTGCTGTAATAGGGCGAGGGTACACATCTCTCTCCCTCTCTCATGCCTCCCACTGGCGAAGCATGTCATACTGCTCCACCTATTATTGTTGTTGTTCCTCCTCTTCTCTCTGAATCATTGACATATTAAATAATTTTTTTTATTAAATCAGACATGTATTTATGAATATACATATATATTTTTTTTTTGGAAAAAAAACAGACCAGTCGGTATGCCACAAAAACAATCATGCACCGATTTCGATGCAGCTTTTGTTTCTAGAGCATCGAAGGTGGTGCCCCAGATGACATAAAATGAACTGTATGCAGTGCACCTGAAATTGTTTCAAGCACCGTTGGCTATATATGGTGTTAGAAGAGCGGTGCATTGACTAAAATATACGCCCCAACGCGTACATTTGTGTCAGCGCACTGACTTCCTCACAAATTACATAGTCAACGGTGCGGTCTTTTACCCGGTCGCACCGTTGACCCCGTCGAAATGCCGAATGCAGTGTACTGACCAATACCGAGGCAGATATATCTGTCAATGCACTGCGTTTCTATTCACTTGGTCAACGGTGCACCCTACTAAATGACCTCATCGCATTTTTTTTTAAATTTTAAAATAATGCGAGGCGCCTTTTGGTACTACCCCAGACACAGTGCGGATACTATTAGCACCGGTTGTAGTGTGGATTGTAAATTTTACAGGCAGCACCGCTTACCGGTGCGAGCCAAACGACTCATGCGCACCGCACGACAATTTTTTTCTTTTCCTTTCTTAATGGTTAATTTTAAGGTTATTTCAAATTATAATCCACTAGAAAGCTTAATTATGGAAAAACTAGAAAAATACTTGTACATTTCGTTGTCAAGGAGGCATATTGGCTGTAGAATTTGCAAAAGAAAATTTTCCCACCATTTTTCAAAATGCAAGCTAGAGATTGGTGGCTAATGCACAGTAGCAGTGCATGTAATGGGTCTTATGGGAGCACCGATGTTAGGGCGGCTCAGAGAAGGAGAAATTTCACTAGTGCTTGAGAGCTCTGGAGTACAGAGAAAAGTGAAAAATGTGGTTTTTTGGTCGTAATTTTTTTTTATTTAACCCTTTTCTAGTGCTCGGGGTTTTATAGGCGCCCCGATACGATTTCTTAAGACCTCACTGGGCGATTTCAGATTCCTCACATTGTTTTATGATGCACCGGGGCGGTTACTTAACACCGCACCGGGCTGTTTCAGTTTTGGCGCGGTGTTTTATGATGCACCGGGGTGGAATAGTCTTGAAGCATCGATGCTTTGCAGTAATAAGATGCACCGGGCGTGTGTTTACGGAGCGCATGGTGTCTGGTGTGCCAATTTTTTGTGCGACCTATGCTTTCTCTTGTAGAGTGCATCGGTGATTGAGAGCAGAAAAGTGAAAAATGCGGTTTTTCGGCCGTAATATTTTTTATTTAACCCTGTTCTGGTGTGTGTGTTTTATAGGTGCACCGGTGTTGTTTCATGCGAACGCACTAGTCCGTTTCTAATTTGGTGCGGTGTTTTATGATGCACTGGTGCGGTTTCGTAACACTGCACTAGACGATTTCTGTTTTGGCATAGTGTTTTATGATGCACCGACGCAGAAGAGTTGTGAAGCACCGATGCATTACAGTAATAAGATGCACCGGGAGGGTGTGTATGGAGCACACAGTGTCTGGAGTGCCAATGTTTTGTGCACATCGTTGCTTTCTCTATTACAGTGCACCGGTAATTGAGAGCTCTAGAGCACTGAGAAAAGTGGAAAATCTGGTTTTTTTGCCGTGAATTTTTTTTTTATTTAACCCTTTTCTGGTGCGCATGGTTTATAGGTGCACCAGTGCTATTTCTTATGAACGCACCAGTCGGTTTCTGTTTTGGCGCGTTGTTTTATGATGCACCGATGCGGTTTCTTAATACCGCACTGGGCGGTTTCGGTTTTGGCGTGGTGTTTTATGATGCACCAGCGCGAAAGAGTTGTGAAGCACCGGTGCTCTACAGTATTACAATGCACCAAGCAGGTGTGCATGGAGCACATGATGTCCAGTGTGCCAATGTTTTGTGTGCACCGGTGCTTTCTCTTGTAAGGAGCACCGGTGCGATGTTGAATGATAAGCACACCGAGTAGAAAACATCTGCAAAACCCTCCGCCCGCCAACCTTCTCCAGTAACCTCCGCTAGAAACGGATGTATGGGGTATTTTAATAAGGGGTTCCTCAAAAACATCCGCTAGAGGGTCTTTTCCTTGCAGTGGTGGTCATCTAACAAGGAGAGCTTAACTATAACTAATTTGACCCAACCTCCTTTCCTGTCACAGTGGTTGAGTGAATCAACATATTTCCAAGTTTTCCATATTATGACTATGTTGTTGTAATGAAGGGATAAGACCTTGAAAATCATATATTCTCATGTTTGTCTCTTTATTTCATGATCAAATGTAGAGATTAAAGGATTGTATAATACCTTACTTTACTCAAGCCAAGGGGAATGCATATGTGACTGGAGAGAAGATTGATGTAATTCTAAGTTCTATTAATTAAGAAGCTTCCTAGTTCTTGCTCCATTTCCATTTTGTGCATGTAATCAAATATTCCACCTCAAGAAAATATTTCCTTAAGTTCACCATGCTACAAGATATTTTTGCAAAGATATTTTCACGAGGGGAGCTAAACCTATTTTTTTAGGCCCTCAACAGCTCAATTGAGCACTTAAAAAGCTCGATCAAGTGCTTAAGTTAAAATTTGAAATAACTCGAACGAGGATTTTAAAAACCCTTGATTGAGCTTTTGACAAGTTAAACAAGGGCTTGATCGATCCCTTCCAACCATAAAATCCACGTTGAATTTTGGGTGATTTAAAAAAAATGTCTTAATCGAGCATGTGGCTCGATCAAGGGTTTATTTTTTAATCCATCAAATAGCTCAATCAGGGGTCTATTTTTTAAGCCCTCAAATAGCACAATTAGGGGATAAAATATTGCTCGATTGAGCTACTTTCCCCCCCTCCCAACCCATGTGCTTGCAGAAAATTTTTCATAAGCTTCATGCATTCATCGTAATTTACTATGTTTTCTAATGCTATGTGTTGATTTAATTAAACAATGATTCATTCCCTTTCCAATTTTATGGTATTAGTCTTAACTTAGCTTGTGAGTTAGGATTTATTTATCACAATTTTCTAGTATCTCATCAATTAATGACCATTTCTATTGCATAGTTTAGGAATGAGCAGTGAACTTGATCAAGACACCCATTTACTTTATTGTTTTTGTGTTTTCCAAAAAGAGTGTTTTGCTTCTCTTCCTATGTGTTTCATTTTCAACATAGTGATTTACTTTCTTTTCTATGATTACCTATCTAATAAAGAATAATATACATTTTTGCACGAGTGTTGTACTAGTCTTTCAATTTCTGCTAGTGTGAAGAGTGACATTTCAATTCCGACAATTGTGAAGTGTGATATTTTGATTCCTGCAAGTGTGAACCTTTCATTTGCTGCAAGTGTGGTTTGGTGACTTGAGAAAGAGAATTAACATCCAACTCTATCATACTTAATTAGTACTGCAACCTAATAAACACTTAACAATTTGTGTTTGGATATACAATGCATGACAATTCACATGTTCCATATGAACATAAGATTTACAATTAAATGTATAACTTTTCGACTATCCACTAGGTAATTAAGAATTAATTGAAAGACCCATCAAACATATTTCTTAATTTATAATGGAGCTAATCAAAGAATCCAACTAAACAATTTTTGTCTAATTGATGACTCTCTTGGACTGCCATATTTACATACAAGTCTCTTTCCTAATTCTTTAAAGGGTGGTAGTTCATTGGAAAAAGTCCAACCTCACAAGAAATAGATTAGTGATTCTATACAATTATACCTAGGTATTGTAGTTTAATTTTAGGAAAATAATGTTAATTTTGATTTAAGCTAGTGGTAAGTAATTGTATTTTGTAGATTATCTTATATATTGTTTATAAAGACCAAAGGAATATCATCTCAGGAGAAAAAAAATGCAGTAAAACCAAAAAGTTGTAATATATTGTAAATATAATTTTGAGAAAAATATGGCACTAGGAGAAAGAAACTACTATATACAAAAGTAAGAGAGACATGATATGACCTTACCTTTATTACAATATCTCTAGTTGAATTTTCCAATAGTAATTGAAATCAATTTCATTTACTATATACATAATCAAGATAGACATGATATGGCGCGACCTTTATTACAATATCTCTAGTTGAATTTTCCAATGCTAATTGAAATCAATTTCATTTCTCATGTGATCAATATAAACATATGGGAATGATAACATGTAACTTTAATTTGTACAATAAAATTAACACTATACCATTCATCTTAATTTTCATGTATCTTTTAGAGAGTCATCTTAATGGTACTTTCTAATTTAAAATATCAAATTCATTTAAAACATATGAAATCCATTTAAATATTTCAACAAATCAACTTAAATCCAATTTAACTCAAAATTTATCAACACAATCAAATCTCAACCAAAACCTTGTGTAAATCTTTATTTAAATTTTAAATTTAAAAAAAAATTAATATATCTTATAACTTTAATAACTTTAAATTTAAAATAAATCTAAACTCAAAATTTAATAAATACAAACTTCAAACTTAATAAATCTAACTAATTTATTATAAAGAAATAACAAACTAAATTATCTAAAACTAATCAAAATTAAATTTAATAAATATAAACTTCAGACATAATAAATATAACTAAATTATTATAAACAAATAACAAACTAACCACTAATGAAAATTTACAAATAAATCATAGCTTCTTGTAAATTGACATTGGATTACTTCACAATGAAGTTGTATAATTTATACGTTACTGAGTTAAAAAAAATAAAAATTTAAAAGCCTATAGCAGTCTATTACGAATAAGAGAATTATAAATATTACCTAATTGTTTATGGCCCTTTAGAAAGTCAAGAAAAGTCGTCTTTTTATTATGTGTTTGGAACAAATTTGCTCATCAAGGTTTATTATTGAAAAGACACAACCAAAGACCCATGAAAAAATTACATAAATGATAAATAAGGGGCGATATAGCCAGTGTTGAAGTCATCGTGGATGTCGCATCGGTTTGGGCAAAGATATAGGCCAATCCGAAATTAGCAAGATGAGTTGTCATGTCTTCGTCCATAACACATTATGTGGTTTCAGATCGGAATGCAGAATAGGTGGACAACTGTGCTGATGTAGATACGATAACCCGTGCGCAACATCAAACATAATTTACGCATCTCGAAACTGTGGTGATTTAGATACGACAACTGTGGTGACGTAGATACGATAACTCTATGCTCTGTGGAGATGGCCGTCGAGCATGAAATCCAACCCTAAAGCCTTGAAATCCGCAGTGGAGCATGTCATGATAATTTTCAGTAGATTTCGATGTGGGACTTTGCCCAACGTTCTGCACTCCCAGCCAAAGCTCTTCTCTCTGTCTTCACCATCTAGGCCCACAAACATCTTAAGGAAAATAGTCTCGCCTCCTGCTAAAGTTCCCTGTAAACTGATCTGAAGCTTCCAACTCCCAGTAGATTCCTAAGACTGAAATTTTCTGTTGCTCTACGGAGTTCTTCTCTTGAGACTCTCAAATGAGATATCAAGTGTACTGGATTAGATGCTGGGTTGGACATGGTCTTGGATGGTGCTTGTTTGAAAATTCAAAATAGAATCCCAATGCAAAACACCACACAGATACCCACTCCACAGGCATCCACGAGGACTTCAACAATGAAGGGATCCGTTGGTTGTATGGTTGTATCACCCTTGGCAGTTTTCAATATGATTTGTTATTACATTCAATTTATGATCTTCTCAAAATCTTGGATTGCTACTGGGTAGTGATCAATACAGTCCAACTGCGGACTTTTAGAGGGCATTTTGACTGTCCACAAAGCTTTGATGGAAATTTCTGAAAATTTCGAACAAAACAGAGGAAGCAAAGTTCCTCAACTCAACACAAAGAAATGATAGAAATTCGGACAAAGAGAGATGGAGAAAAGCTCTGTTTTTATTAACCAGAAAAATTACTATAAAAATTACAAACTTCTTTAGAACTACAGTTCTGGAATAATCAAAAACTCCATACTCTGTTTTTACAATTTCTGTTTCTACACAGATTTGGTGTTTCAGCAACAGGAAGACAGTTGCTGAAACTCAACACAGTTTGTTGCTGAAACTCAAAGACAGTTGTTGAAACACACTGGAAAATGCATTGCTGCTCCAAAACACAGCGACTCTGTTTTTCCTATGTTTTCTCTGCTCTGTCTTCTTCTCTGTCTTTTTCTATTTCTCAAACTCTCTAACTTAAAAACAACTGTTGTTCATTACATTTATATGTTGAAAAACATATTTGACTTATAATATTTAAAAATAAAAATATCTTTCAAGCTTATCAGTGCATTGAATGCTGCAAGCGGTGGGAGTTAACGTGATGGCTTTTGGAAAACAAAATCGGCTGTCTGCAGGGTCATTAATTCTGCAAATTTAATGCATAGTGAAGTGAAAAACTAAATCACGACTTTTAGGCATCGGTCTTTATGAAATATCCACATAAATTTGATTTTCTGTCCAACTGTTTTATTCTGCAGTTGGAATTAAATTCCAACACTCCCCCTTAATTTCAACTACTGGGTTTTTCTGCATACCCAGGCATTCTCTGAAATGATCAAAGCTTTTCTTTCCCAATGGTTTTGTTAATATGTCATCTAAATGCTCCTCTGTTTTGCAGTGTTGCAAAAAAATCTCACCATTGTTAACCAATTCACGTATGAAGTGAAACTTGGTGTCTATGTGCTTTGTCCTTTTATGAAAAACAGAATTTTTAGACAATGCTATTACCGAGCTATTGTCACAGTAAATGGTTGTGCCCTGTTCTTTTTCATGACACAAATCTCTGAGAACTCTTCTCAGCCATACTGCTTGGCATGCTGCTATTGTTGCTGCCACATACTCTGCCTCTGCTGTTGACAAAGCCACAATTGGTTGCTTCTTGGAAGCCCATGAGATGGCTCCCGTTCCCATATGAAACACATATCCCGATGTGCTTTTCCTATCATCAACACTTCCAGCCCAATCACTGTCAGTGTAACCTGTCAACATGAAACTTTCAGAAGATGAGTGTAAAATACCAAACCCCTTCGTTCCATTCACATACCTTAGAATCCTCTTGGCTACCTGCCAATGAGTCTCTTTTGGTCTTTCCATAAATCTGGAGATTAAAATCACTGAATGCAATATATCCAGCCTAGTTGCAGTCAAGTACATGAGGCTGCCAACTATGCTCTTGTACAACTTTGGATCAAAATCCTTGCTGCTATCTTCTTTGCTCAATTTCAACCCCATTACAGTTGGAAGCACAGCTGCCTTGTTATTCTGCATGTTAAATATCTTCAACATTGCTTCTATATATTTAACTTGGGAAATGAAAAACACCATTTTCACTTTGGTCTACTTCAATTCCAAGAAAATATCTTAAGAAGCCCAAATCAGTCATTTCAAATTCACTTTTCATGACTGCTTTAAAATCAGCAATGAGAGAAGCATCATTGCTAGTAAAGATTAAATCATCTACATATAAAACAATAATAAGAATCTTACCGTCATTCTCCTTTATGTAGAGTGTGGGTTCACCATCACACTTCTCAAACCCATTCTCAATCAGATAAGCATCTATTCTACTGTACCATGCTCTTGGAGCTTGCTTCAGCCCATAAAGAGCCTTCTTTAGTCTGCATACTTTATGCTCTTGGCCTTCAACTTCATAACCTGGAGGTTGTTCAACATAAACCTCTTCTTTTAACACTCCATTCAGGAATGCATATTTAACATCCATCTGATAAATCTTTCATTTGTGTTGTGCCGCAATAGACAACATTGTTCTGACTATTTCCATCCTTGCTATTGGTGCAAAGGTTTCATCATAGTCTCTGCCTTTTTGCTGCTTGTAGACTTTCACAACAAGTCTTGCTTTGTGCCTATTGATCTTGCCTTCAGCATTGCTTTCGGTCTTATAGACCCACTTAACTCTAATGACATCTTTTCCTTCAGGGAGGTCCACTAACTCCCATGTTTTACTCTTCTCAATTGCACCAATTTCTTCATTCATTGCTTCAATCTATTTATCTTCATTTACAGCATCTTCAAAATGAATTGGGTCATCAACATGACAATACAAAGCGAATAATGAATTCAGACTGGTATTGTTACTTACCTCTCCTTGTTCATAAATCTCACTCATATTTCTAAATCTTGGTCTTCTTGGTGTGCTTGGAGTTCCATCCGAACTTGAGGGTATTTCTGATCCCTGCGGTGTGCTTGGAGAAGCACTTCCTTGACTTCTCAAGGCTGTTCGAATTCCAGCTTGTGGTGTGGTTTGTTGCGCTTGCTGTGGTGGAGGAGGACCCACCAAGGAAGGATTATTTGTTGTTGTCCCTTCCTCTTCTTCTTCGTGAGACACAATTTTCTTCACATTCACTGTCTTCTCTAAGCTTCCATCCCAAGCTTCATCTTCAATGAACTGCACATCTCTGCTTACTATCAATTTCTTGGTGGATGGATTATAGAGTTTGTATGCTTTTGACTCATCACAATAGCCAATAAAGACACACTTTTCCCCCTTATTGTCAAGCTTCTTCCTTAGCTGATCCGGTACATGTGCATATGCTACACAGCCAAATACTCTCATGTGAGTGATAGTTTGCTTTTGTCCACTCCATGCTTCTTCTGGTATTTTGTTCATGACAGCTTTAGTTGGGAATCTATTCAGGATGTAAACTGCGCAAGTGACAGCTTCAGCCCAATACTCATGTGGCAAGTGTTTTGCCTTCAGCATACTGCTGACCATGTCCAGAATGGTCCTATTCTTCCTTTCTACAACACCATTTTGCTGAGGTGTATACCTCACGGTGAACTGCTCTTGTATGCCATTCTCTCTGCAAAAACGCAGAAAGTCTTTGGAGATGTACTCTCCACCTCTATCTGTTCTGAGCACTTTGATATAATGCCCACACTATTTCTCAACAAGAGTTTTGAAGTGGCAGAATTTCTCAAACACTTCACATACACCCATGTATTTCTGGTGTAATCATCAATGAAAGTTAAAACATATTTATTTCCAGCAAATGATGGTATTTGCATCGGTCCACACACATCAGAGTGAACAATTTCCAAGGGTGCTTTTTCCCTTATACTCTTTCCTATTGGAAAGTTTTCTTTGTGTTGTTTGCCCAAGATGCAGCCTGCAAAAAGGCTGTCCGGCTTCTCAATCAATGGAAATCCCTTTACCATTCCCTTTCTGTGCAACAGATTCAAGCCTCCGAAATTGAGATGTCCAAATCTCAAGTGCCACAACCAATTCTCATCTTTCACTTTTTCTTGAAAGACTTCTTGAGTTACAGCTGCAATAGTTCTTCCTTCCTTCAAATCTACCCTGCAAACATTCTATTGTTGGTCATCCGCACCTCTGCAATGATATTCTTACTTGGAGGTATGTCTCTGATTGTACACATATCATCTTTGAAGAACACATTGTAACCTTTTTCAATGAGTTGTCCAATTCTCAAAAGATTACATTTCAGACCCGGTACATATTATACCTCTGGCACAATCATCTATTCTCCATTTCTTGCTAGGATACTGACTCTGCCTTTACCCTTGATAGATATCTTACTATCAGTTCCTGTTGTTACCTCAGATTTCACATTTTCATCCAGATTGGCAAACATTGCAATATTTCCAGTCATGTGATTACTACAACTTGAGTCTAAGAACCAAAAATCATCTTGTTTGTCTTATGCAATGTTACATGTTAACAACACAATATTTGGATTCTTATCTTCTTCATTTTCAAAATTAGCATTCTGCCTACTATTCATGTCATTTTTTTTTTCCTACATTCATTGGCATAATGGCCATATTTCTTACAATAATGACATTAGACTTTGGATTTGTCATACCTTTGTCCATGAGCTTTTTGTTTGCTTGAACCTTCATCTTGGTTCTGATTGCAGCTCCTTCCGCTTGTGCTTGCAAGATTATTTTTTCCTTTGTTTTGGCTTCTTCCACGACCTCTGTTGTTTGCTCTGCCTCGACCTATTCCTTGGCCGAAAGACATCTGAGTCTTGAATGCTTGCTCAAAAGAGGAATATGTTCCTCTACTCAGTCTGTGTTCATGAGACATAAGAGAAGCACTGAGTTCATCTACTGTGAACTGTGAGAGATCCTTTGTCTCTTCTATTGCTACCACAATAGCTTCAAACCTTGAGGGTAAACTTCTCAAGATCTTCTCTACAATCCTTCTTTCTTCAATAATTTCACCATGAGATCTAATCTGAGTTATCAACCCAATAACCTGAGTGAAGAATGAATCTACTGTATCAAATTCCTTCATGCTGAGTGTTTCAAAGTCTCTCCTCAACATCTGCAACTTTGCAGTCTTCACCTTCTCCACGCCTTGATAGGTAGTTTTGAGAATATCCCATGCTTCTTTAGACTTTGTTGCTGCTGCAATCCGTGGGAAAACACTCTCATGTACTGATTGAAAGAGGAAAAAGAGGGATTTGGCGTCCTTCTTCCTGTCTCTCTTCAAAAGGTCTTTTTCTGCTACTGTCAAAGTAGCCAATGATGTTGCATCTGTAGGTTCAACATAGCCAGTTTCAACCAGCTCCCATATTCCTTGAGAAGAAAACAATGTTCTCATAGTTATGGACCAATAACTGTGATTTTTCCCATTAAACTGTGGCAGTTGGGAATTTGTCAAACCAGTTCCAGCATCTTCCATCTTAACTGTATAAGTAAAGAAAAGATATTGACTGTATAATTAAAACAAGCAAGAACTTTCTCTGCTGGAGAAATCTGCTCAATAAGCTTCTTACAGCTCCCGCAGTGGAAAAAAAACTCTGTTTTTGTCTCACTGAGTGCCTAGACTAGCTCTGATACCATGATGGAAATTTCTGAAAATTTCGAACAAAACAGAGGAAGCAAAGTTCCTCAACTCAACACAAAGAAATGATAGAAATTGGGACAAAAAGAGATGGAGAAAAGCTTTGTTTTTATTAACCATAAAAATGACTATAAAAATTACAAACTTCTTCAGAACTACAGTTCTGGAATAATCAAAAACTCCATACTCTGTTTTTACAATTTCTGTTTCTACATAGATTTGGTGTTTCAACAATAGGAAGATAGTTGCTAAAACTCAACACAGTCTGTTGCTGAAACTCAAAGATAGTTGCTGAAACACACTGGAAAATGCATTGCTGCTCCAAAACACAGCGACTCTATTTTTCCTCTGTTTTCTCTGCTCTGTCTTCTTCTCTGTATTTTTCTATTTCTCAAACTCTCTAACTTAAAAACAACTACTGTTCATTACATTTATATGTTGAAAAACATATTTGATTTATAATATTTAAAAATACAAATATCTTTCAAGCTTATCAGCGCATTGAATGCTGCAAGCGGTGGGAGTTAACGTGATGGCTTTTGGAAAACAAAATCGGCTATCTGCAGGGTCATTAATTCTGCAAATTTAATGCACAGTGAAGTGCAAAACTAAATCACGACTTTCAGGCATCGGTCTTTATGAAATATCCACAGAAATTTGATTTTCTATCCAGCTGTTTTATTCTACAGTTGGAATTAAATTCCAACAAGCTCTCCAAATCATGTTGTTGCACTTGAATCCCAAGCCAAAAGCTACCTGCCATATTATGTCGTCTTTCTTGATTCTCTCCATCCCTTCAAGGTATGCAAGCTCATAACAGTAAGCTCATACCAAAGGCTACTGCTGGATGTATTGCCAAACCTGTGAAGAGTCATCCGAGAAAGCTCCATATTGATGTCGGTAAAAGATAAATTCTTCAACAGTGCATCAAGCACAATTCGACCTCCAACGTGCATACAAAAATACTAAGCTGCCAATTTGAAGTCAGGGATGTAGGGTTTCATGTTTTTTCTTAGAATTTTGATACAAAACAAGGAAGCTAAGAAGAGAATTTGGTATGATAAGGGAAGAACTTGCAGACCCAAAGTTGTTATATTCACTTTGAGTGCATGGCCTGCAACCTGAAATATAAAAAATAAGTGGAAAAATAATATCAAAATTTGGTGGGAAAATTCAAATTTGGAATCCATTATGCACATGGCATCTACATAAGCCATGGACATCCACCTATTTCCTGTTAAGCAGAAACTGTTCGCCAGAGGAATTACATACACATGTTGAAAACCAAGCCGATGACAAAGTCCCTTTCCCAAGACTGGGCTTACAGTGTATTAATGGCCGTAATGACAAAGTCCCTTTCCCTTGTAAATATTGGTTGCCTCATATTATATTTACTTGTGGGAAACCTGGTAGAGCTTTCATGTTGCAGCCTCATTTGGAGGGTAGCAATCAGACTCATCTTATTTCAGTTACGGCATCGGATAAGTCATACGAGTCTCTCTTTCTGAAATTACAATTTGTTTGTTTGGGCAGAATCCAGAATGCCAGATCGTTTCAAAGAAGACCTAACCAGTCTCATCTCTGGGTTTCTAAAAGACTTGGAGAATTAGTTAATGAGACAAGCTATAATGAAATTTCTTCCCACTGAATTCATTTCAAGGATTCTTTTTGTTGCTTTCCTTTTATTGTTGATCAGCAATCGAGGTGCCCTACCTATCATGTCTAAGATAATAATTAACTAAAATATGACTTTATTTAAAATAATAATAAATGGTGTTAACTATAAAAGTTGTATTATAACAATTAAACATAAATACTCACTTAACTTAGTGGAGAAAAATTACACCTAGTTAGCTTAGTGTTGGTGTGGCCCAAGCCCCAGGATCAAACCTCACTAGGAGAAGGAGACAAGTTAAACCCAATTAGCTTAGTGTTGGTGTGAACCAGGGCTGGTGCGATCCCCGAGTTATTTCAATGACTTAGATGTCCCTAGGTGGCAATTTCTGAAGTTAAACCAAGTTAGCTTAGTGGAGACGAGTTACAGTTAGCTTAGTGTTAGTGTGGCCCAGGCCCCAGGATCAAACCTCACGAAGGTTGTTGCGCCCTTGCTATGGGAAGGAGACAAGTTAAATCCATTTAGTTTAGTGTTTGAGTGGCCCAGGATGGGTGTGATCCCCGAGCTATTTTGACGACTTAGATGCCCCTAGGTGGCAGTTTCTTAAGTTAAACCCAGTTAGATTAGTGTTGGTGCGGCCGAGGCCAGGTGCCATCCCTGAGCTATTTTGACAGCTTAAATGCCCCTAGGTAGCGGTTTCTCACGCCATAGGTCAAACCTCATGTAATCTATGATAATCTGAGAACGTAGTTGCCTTATTTTTTTACCTTTCAATAAGAATGATTAATTGAGATAAACCTCATATGAACAAGTTTCATATGAAATGTGTTATGGTTTTTTGGATATATAGTCATGAGAAGCTATAATAAGAATCTTGTTCCATATTTTCTCAAATGTCTATGTGTTTAATCTATACATTTATTTTTTTATATAGTTAATAATAATAATTTAAAGTATAATTTTATTTTTAATTAGTTTTATGATTTTTTAATTTTAGTTATCTAGTATATTATGAAGTAAGTGTTTTGATGTTTAGTATTTATCGATCATTCAATTTATATCACCACACTAATTTTAATTTTAATTTAAAAAATTAATAATTAAGTAATTATTTTAATGCTTATTAAAAATGGATGTTTATAGTAATTTATTAAGAAAAATCAAAATAAATTATTATTATTATTAAATTTAAAATAAATATTTTGTTATATACCAATAATATACACATTTTAACAAAATAATATTTTATTATAAATTGAAATGTATAATAGTAATAAACTTATAGAAATTAATAACATTTGGACTCAATAAATCAATAATAAATACTTTGTTAACAAAAACACTTTGGTAACAAAACCTTCGTTCTGTTTCTGAATCGGGAGTGCTTAATCGGGAGTGCTTTATGGCTGTCAATATTCATGGAGAGTAGATTGCATCATGTAATGGTGGCATGCATGCGTTCGAAGTATCTGATTAATCACACTGTTTCCAGAATGCCTAACGTTATAAATTTGTTTTTTAATATATTTTTGTGGTTAATTTATTGAAAATTTGGTTTGAATGTGTGGTTATATTAATATTTTTTTTTTTTAATTATTATAATGTGTAAGTTTGGTAATATTTTTATTTTTTTATTTTTTTTTACTATATCTTTATTAACATGTCCAAATACATCATCTCAAGGAAAAGAATTGAACCTATGATGAATACTATAATAACTTGTCTCATTACCATTTAACCAAAATCTCATGGACATGAAATTTTTTTTATTTTATTTTTTAATATTTTAAATGGTTTACAAATTGTTTAAAACACCAAATTTATTGATATATTTAAAATTAAAACTTTAATAATAAAACATAACAATTTCCTTATAAATAATATTTGAAAATTATATTTTTTTGATAAAACAAATAGCATAAAAAATAAAAATGAAAAAACCCAAGAAATATTAAATTGTTTGAGATTATGGCATATCACAAGGTGGCCAGACAATTTCAAAGAATTTAAATTGTTCAGTATCCCAATTCCAAGCCAGAAGCGCAAATCGACGCATTATATTAAGAAAGAAACATTAAGCTCGTTAATTTACTGAGCACGTGGAGAGATTACCACACACGACTTGAGTTTAAAATGAATATTGAACCTTGTTCTATATAATTGTATTAAGAATCATTACTTTAACGTGCCTTCAAATATTTAAAATCTATTTGACAAAAATGATTAGAGACATTGGGGGCATAACGCCCTCAACCTATTCTCAAACTTTAAATAGGTAAGAGGGTGCGGCTGCTCCATTGAGCCGTTCCATGGAATCGAGAGCACCAAGTGGTCCATTTTTTGTAAGCAGAACTGGCGATGCGGGATGAACCAAAATTTGAGTTACAGTGCCGAATTGCGCACTAACCTAGATCCCACAAAGGGTGTTGGTTGATTAAGACAGCAAGACGATGGTCATGGAAGTCGAAATCTGCTAAGGACTGTGATAACAACTCACCTGCCAAATCAACTAGCCTCGAAAATGGATGGCGTTGAAGCGCGCAACCTATACTCTACCGTCAGAGCAATTGCTTGGCTTCGATGAGTAGGAGGACGTGGGGGTCATTGAGAAACCTCAGGCATGAGCTTGGGTGGATCAGCCCCCAGTGTAGATCTTGGTGGTAGTAGCAAATATTCAAATGAGAACTTTGAAGAATGAAGTGGGGAAAGGTTCCATATGAACAACACTTGGACATGGGTTGGTCGATCCTAAGAGATGGGGAAGCCTTATATCAAGGGTGCACTCTGCATGAGCATCGAAAGGGAATCGGGTTAATATTTCTGAACCGAGACATGGCGGTAGGCAGTAACGTTAGGAAATACAGAGACGTCGTCGGGGGCCCCAGGAAGAGTTATCTTTTCTTTTTAACAGCTTTCCCACCCTGGAATCGGTTCACCTAGAGATAGGGACCAACAGTAGGAAGAGCACTGCACGTCTTGTGGCATCTGGTGTGCCCTCGGTGGCCCTTGAAAATCTGGAGGGCCGAGTACCGTTCATGCCTGGTCGTACTCATAATTGCATCAGGTCGCCAAGGTGACCAACCTCTGGTCAATAGAACAATGTAGGGAAGGGAAGTCGGCAAAATGGATCCTTAACTTCGGGAAAAGGATTGGCTTTGAGGGCTGGGCTTAGGGATCTACGCCCTGAACTCATGGGTTGTCGGCAGTCTGCCCGAGCTGCTCTCGTGGCGAGGGCGGGCAGTCACGTGCCGATTGGGGTAGTTGATTCGGCAAGTGAGTTGTTACACACTCCTTGGCAGATTTCGACTTCCATGACCACCGTTCTATTGTCTTAATCAACCAACACCCTTTTTGGGATCTAGGTTAGCATGCAATTCTGCACTATAACTCAACTTTTGGTTCATCCCGAATCGCCAGTTCTGCTTATAAAAAATGACTCGCTTGGAGCTCTCAATTACATGGCACGGCTCAATAGAGTAGCCACACCCTCTTACCTATTTAAAGTTTGAGAATAGGTCGAGGGCGTTATGCCCCCGATTCCTCTAATCATTTGCTTTACCCGATAAATCTCACATCATCTATAATCATTTTCTTTACCTTGATCTTTTATTAAAGCACACTATGAACCTCTAACGAAATTTCAACCTACCATATACAACCACACAACTCTTTTTCCATTATATATTATTATACACACATACTTAATTAAGAGCAATACGATTTTAGCAAATGTCCATCGTCAATTTAAAATATTAACTGTATTGTTAGATTATTAGCGGCTTCCACATGTGTCCTTTTGAATTCAACCTTTTCTTGGAGCTAAATTAATTATGTTATGCTTAAACTCCTCTAGTGCATGCTGGTTTGAACCCTTATCTATGATAACCTTGATGTTTAAACTCTGGGTTTTTCTACCGTACCAAGGTATCTCGAAAGTTCTATCTAGAGGTGTATTGCTTCGCGATTCATTTGACATGTGGTGTTTCCTCCTCCATGGATTATCAGATGAATAATGGTATAGATCATCAGACATCAGTTAGGGTAACCAACTGCCTCCGGTTTCGGGGTTCATCCTCCCATTATGTTGCTCAACGATCGACTCTCAAGTCTACATTGCGCTTCAAGGGATCTAGGGTAATGAGGGATTCTACTAACAAGAACCTTTCTCATTGTGAACAATATAATGAATTACTTCTTCCTCTTTGCTCCTTTAGTGCATTTAGCTTACCCTTGTATGCATGTTACACATGTTATGGTTTACATTGCAATTCTTTGTTCTGACATCCATCCACAGTTGCGAATACCATGGTAAGTTATCGCACAATTTTTGTGTTTTTATTTGTAAATAATTTTCTAGGCTCAATCGTCAACATTAATAGTGAAATATTCATCTCTGCTCAATTTTTTCTGAGCACGCCGCTCGGTTTCCAACTCCTCCACAGGTAATAACCTCTTTCCCTTTTTCCAATGAAAGGGTTACTTGAATTTACCATAGTCACCTTATTCTCATAAGTAATATGGAAAATTCTAATTTTATTTTATATTCTATGGTTTTACAAGTAAGCTCGGTGTCTGTCTTCATACTATGCACCATTTTTCAAAAGAAAAGATAACCAATCCATGGGATAGAACCTTCCTCATCAATCTCTATTTTTTCCAGGTTCCAAATCTTCTTTCAAGCTTAGTTCACACTTGTATTTTATCTCAATTATTTCTATGCAGGTTAGATTTATTAGGGTACTCCTATAGAGTACAATAAAGACTACTCACCTAGTGGGACACCTTAAGCATAGTCTTCAATATGTAAAGTTTTGTTATATTTGTTTATGTAGTTATTAACTGTTAATTATCTGGAGCATAAAAAGGTATCCTTAAGTTTTTATAGTGGGTACAGTAAATCCTTGTTGTCGATTGCTTCCAGGATTTAACCTTTTTTAAAGGTTATTTATATATGACTCTTGTCACTTGTCATGGTTGTAATTACTCATTTAATTTTGGTTAACAGAACCTCTATCAGAATTGCATTGTGACTTTGTTTATTTTCTACTAAAATTATTCAGTATATGATTTTACTTAATGATAGTGAGAATTTTATTTTAGGTAAAGGGTTACTATCCAATGTTGTGCATTGTGTGGAAATTTTAATTGCTTGTTATTACATTATGCTCTTCACATTTTATATGGATTTATATTTATTTTAAAGGTATCTAATAGAGGTCACGACCTATATCTAGGACCTTCCTTGGCCCATATGGTAAACACTCAACATTAAATGTTTTAGCCCTGGAATTTGTTTTGCGTCGGTTCTCAGTCATTTGGTCAGAACTCAACCAGAGGTTATCACCCTGCTTCCCATAATTTTAAAGAAAAATGTTTTGCGTCGGTTCTCATTCATTTGGTTAGAACTCAACCAGAGGTTGTCACCCTGCTTCCCATAATTTTAAAGAAAAATGTATGTTTATGAACATGCTTAACTATTATTCTCCATTGCACAACCATAATAGATCCTTTCAACTACTAAAATATTTATGGTTATATTGTATCGATAGGGTTTTATTAATTGTACTTTTTATCTATAGTTGAAGGGTTTGAATTTTGAGGGTTTTCATTCTCAACTGGGTCCTTTGTCCTACATGGCCACGATTCATCTAACATTCACATTATATATACAATTTTTTTTAAATATTTTGCAACACTTCTATATTTCTCTTTTCCCATGACCATCAATAATATATTTAGAATATTACATACCCATTTCTCAACCATAACTACAACATTCTCATTTACAGTAATATTTTATATCATTTCGAGCTCTTAAATTTCCAGAATAGCCCTCGAGCTCTTAAATTTCGAGAACATTTAATTTGACAGTGTCGGTTCACATGCATCAAGGTCAAACCCAACCTATAACACACAAACTTCAATCTGTTTTCATATTTTCCATTGGCAAATCGCTCAAAGAAGAATACTCCTTATATGAGTGTTTTCTCTCTTTCTTTTACACGATGACATTGTCATAGTCTATGATTCCCCATCTCAGTTAGGGTCATTTACTATTAACCCAATAATGTGTCATGCCCAGCAGAAAATTGCATCATTTCTGTCCCTTTCCCTATCCAGGACAACATTATACATAGTCATTTCACTGACAGTTCCTAAACTACCTGTTTTTGCCTTGGCTTATTGTAGCCCGTTATGTACTGCGGAAATGGGAGAGCTTAACAAGGCCCGCGCCAGTGGCACTCTATCCCGGTGTTACACCACTTACTAGTTTCCATTTTTAAAGGCGAAGTTTCGATTACAACAACTTCGTGGATGAGTCATCAGGAGTGGTTTCGCCTGAATAACCACGGCCTTCCTCCTTTGGCCTCTTGTTTCCACCATATGGAGAACCTCCCAAAGGATAAGGCCTCCCTTCCACTATTGTAGGGATCCCAACCTCCTCCTCTCCTCTATAAATATAGCCTTCATCCATTGATGAAGGGAAGGAGGAAGAATTTGAAGAGTGAAAATTTGATTCCAAAATCTCCAAGTTCCCAAGAGCTTTCATATCCTTATGCTGCAAGAGCCTTCTTGATTCCCTTAAGGCCAAATCCAAGCAAGGAGACTATTTCCAAGTATCCGAAGAGAGAGGCTTGTCCCATCCTTGACAGGCTTTATCGAGACATGTTTTGCTGACGACCCGCCAAAGGAGAATGCTGCGTTGAAGCTATGGTTGTATTCTTCTTGGCCTCTCATAATGATAAGCATTATCGGTTATGGTTCCTCTTGTTCTTGATGTGTTTCATGAGTTATATCCTCTTCGGCGATAAATGCTTTGTATGCCTTTTGGATTTTATGCTTTGCGTTTGTGTTTATTTCTTGCTCAATAAGAGGTGTAGATCCACCGGTCGTGAGTTGTGATGCCAGGGCAAAGGGTGAACTGCTATCTTCTCCAGATGATAGCGTTGGATTCGGGTAAAGCCTTCTCATGAAATTAGTTTCGGCTAGTGAGACATACGCGTAGCGTGTTTGATTGTTGCTAGACCCAATCTGGGCTAGTAGGGATCACCTCTGTCCACAGAGGGGATTTACCTCCTCAACACTTTCCCATTGTCCTGTTCAGATAAATATCTTCTCCCTAGGTGTCTCTCTTCTCATGTCAAAGAATCCCTTTTCCTTTGCCCATGAGATATTTTATCTCCCAGGAAAGATCAAAGAGTAATAAATTTCATAACTGTCTAGAATTTTTGAATTCATTTTGGCTATTTTCCCAGGAATTTGACACTAGAAAATTTGGCAGAAATTCCGATGGCCAATTCGTCGCTATTCCGACACATAGTCGTCACAAGAGTGACAGTTTGAGGGTGGGAAAAATGTGGTTTGTCATTTCATCGCAGTTCCGACGCAATTAAAAAGTGTCGCACTATTGACACTTCTTCCGTCGCTTCCGAACAGGCGTCGCAGTTCCGACGTCTCTCGAACCGTCGCGCTTCCGATGTTTGTAAATTGTCACACTTTCGACGAAATGTGGTTCGACGTTTTGAACGTTGCTCTTCCGACGTTTGTAAATGGTCGCAATTCTGACACAATGTGGTCCGACGTTTTGAACGTTGCTCTTCCGACGTTTGTAAGCTGTCGCAATTCCGACGAAATGTGGTTTGACGTTTTTAACGTCGCTCTTTCGACGTTTGTAGACTGTCGTAATTCCGACGAAATGTGTTCCGACGATTTGAACGTCACTCGTCCAATGTTTTTATATTGTTGCTCTTCCGACGTTTTTAAGCTGTCGCAATTCCGACGCTTACAAGGTGTCGGTATATCGATGGCGGGTTCAATTTAAAAAAAAAATGAAATTTTAAAGAGGAAAAATGTTGTTTTGAATATATTATATGAAGTAAAACAGTCCATGAAGTCATTACATTTTCACATCTGAAGATTGGAACCCAAATATCCATCCAGAAAAGTGGAAGTCCCACCCCAGACAATGATAGAAAAATACCCCATGTCACATACAGGGACATGATATAAAACCCAGTAACGGTCCACATGGAGATTATCGACAATCTGAGAAAGCATCCAAATATGCCAGAGGCATCTATAAGAAAGTGAAATAGCAGTATGTAGAATAGTAAAGCAACAGATAGAGTACCGACGTCCATTGTTCCAAATACAAATTAAAGTACCCAAAATCCTTGAACAAAGAAAAACGCTAATCATGTGAGGAGTGTGATATGTCAAAAATATAAAAAGATCATCAAACCATATCAATAAACCAACATCGCTAGTTTTGAAGGCAGAGTAATAAACATTAATCATTTTTTTTTTCACAAGAGAAAAAACGTTGTTTTGAATATATTATATGAAGTAAAACAGTCCATGAAATCATTACATTTTCACATCTGAAGATTGGAACCCAAATATCCATCCAGAAAAGTGGAAGTCCCACCCTAGACAGTGATAGAAAAATACCCCATGTCACATACAGGGACTTGATATAAAACCCAGTAACGGTCCACATGGAGATTATCGACAATCTGAGAAAGCATCCAAATATGCCCGAGGCATCTATAAGAAAGTGAAATAGCAGTATGTAGAATAGTAAAGCAACAGATAGAGTACCGACATCCATTATTCCAAATACAAATTAAAGTACCCAAAATCCTTGAACAGAGAAAAACGCTAATCATGTGAGGAGTGTGATATGTCCAAAATATAAAAAGACCATCAGACCATATCAATAAACCAGCAACATAGACCGACATCGCTAGTTTTGAAGGCAGAGTGATAAACATTAATCATTTTTTTTTCACAAGAGAAAAAACGTTGTTTTGAATATATTATATGAAGTAAAACAATCCATGAATTCATTACATTTTCACATCTGAAGATTGGAACCCAAATATCCATCCAGAAAAGTGGAAGTCCCACCCCAGACAGTGATAGAAAAATACCCCATGTCACATACAGGGACTTGACATAAAACCCAGTAACGGTCCACATGGATATTATCAACAAATCTGAGAAAGCATCCAAATATGCCCGAGGCATCTATAAGAAAGTGAAATAGCGATATGTAGAATAGTAAAACAACAGATAGAGTACCAACGTCCATTGTTCCAAATACAAATTAAAGTACCCAAAATCCCTGAACAGAGAAAAACGCTAATCATGTGAGGAGTTTGATATATCCAAAATATAAAAAGACCATCAGACCATATCAATAAACCAGCAACATAGACCAGCATCGCTAGTTTTGAAGGCAGAGTGATAAACATTAATCATTTTTTTTTCACAAGAGAAAAAACGTTGTTTTGAATATATTATATGAAGTAAAACAGTCCATAAAGTCATTACATTTTCACATCTGAAGATTGGAACCCAAATATCCATCCAGAAAAGTGGAAGTCCCACCCCAGACAATGATAGAAAAATACCCCATGTCACATACAGGGACATGATATAAAACCCGGTAACGGTCCACATGGAGATTATCGACAAATCTGAGAAAGCATCCAAATATGCCCGAGGCATCTATAAGAAAGTGAAATAGCAGTATGTAGAATAGTAAAACAGCAGATAGAGTACCGACGTCCATTGTTCCAAATACAAATTAAAGTACCCAAAATCCTTGAACAGAGAAAAACGCTAATCATGTGAGGAGTGTGATATGTCCAAAATATAAAAAGACCATCAGACCATATCAATAAACCGGCAATATAGACCAACATCGCTAGTTTTGAAGGTAGAGTGATAAACATTAATCATTTTTTTTTCACAAGAGAAAAAACGTTGTTTTGAATATATTATATGAAGTAAAACAGTCCATGAAGTCATTAAATTTTCACATCTGAAGATTGGAACACAGACTCATGGCAAATTTGTCATCCAAAAATCAAAAAATTAAGTAGACTATCCTCATACGGGGAAACCAGTCTTGAACATTTAATTTACAGAATTCAAAAATATTACAAAGGTCCAACACAGTAAAATAATCTAAAAGCAGCC